>JAECUM010007340.1:0-138636 GCA_016617855.1 Megalonaias nervosa | reverse complement strand
TGCACGAGCTTCCCTTCTAAATAATTTGTAATTCTCCCAACCCCAACACGCACACACACCACACTGGAAACATAAAAGGAAACAAAACTGTCTAATATCCATTTCAGTGAAGACTAAATGCACAGAACCAGCTGTCACGGGCCGATGCAGGGCAAATCACCAGCGATACTACTTCGACCCGAACACTTTCCAATGTAAATTGTTTGTCTATGGAGGATGTGGCCAAAATGGTAACAATTTCCGCTCCCAAGGACAATGTATGAAGAAGTGTTTACATACAACAGAAAACACGAAACAGAAACGTACATAATTTTGAAGTTTGACTGGAACCTTTTGATAAAAATTGTACATGATCGTGACTTGCATTTCAACAGTCAGAAACTACCGTTATGATTCACTTTCCCACACGCAATGGATTAACAATCGCATCTCATCGTCCGTTTCCTGACCGAAATTCCCTCGAAGATCAATCAGAATACCTTTGTCTTATTCATTTAGAAGAAATTTTGGATGTGTCGCAGAGGCAGCCATTTTTAATGTCTTTGTCCAAATGCATCACCACTCTGCACCATAGTCGATAAATAAGTTACTCTGCTAGCTGGCGATATACTATTTAATTTTGGATATTATCCCTACGCCGACCAGCTTGTAGGACATGTCTTTATGTTAAGAGTAACAAAATAGTTCTAAACAATTGGCCCCACTGTTTCGTTTATTTTCATGACTTACTGAGGTCATTCTACTATATGCCTTGATTATCATTTAAGCTAAGTAAAATTCTTCGTAAAAATGTGTTAACACGTGCTTGTTTGTTTTTTTTCAAAACGTAATATTGCTCATGCTTTTTGGAGCACCTCCGTTGTCGAATAGTTATTTTCGGAGGTGCGTAGATTTACATGTTGTCAGGTTCTTTCATTTCTGAGGCAAGTAAAGCATGCATGCAGACCGCAATCCTATTATGCCAAGATAGAAGTGATTGATTTTGAGAAAACGCCGGAACTTCTGAAGTTTGATGCATCACATTAGGTTATCACGCAATACACCCGTCACTATGTATATTAAATCTATATTAAATCTAAAATATTCCTTCGTCACTAAAAAGATAGAACCTTCTGCTTGTGTTTTATAGCTTGACATAGAGTATGTGAAAATCGCGTATGAAAATCTCACAACAGTCGGAACATCCTCGGCCTTGTCCGTCAAGCCCAGCAAGAAACATTGGATGTAATTTGGCGCCATTGAGAACTACGGTATATTCTGAACTACTTTTGTTCACATAAAACCATATGGTGGCAGACGGAGACATTGTCACAATTTGAACATTGTCAAGCTTTGCTATCATAACATATGTGGCGGTGCATTCCGCCGGACGCCAATCACCTAACACATCAAATAGTTGTTTATTCCTACAACTACTTCCGAGGTTACTTCACGACCAGAAATGTAGACAATTCTTGCTATTAACGGAATGGCCGAATACTTACGATTGCAAAATATTAATTGTTTTGATGTTTATGCTTCTCTGTATTTTGATTTCATGTTTGAATACAGTCGTTCAAGAACGCAATTATTTCGTGTCAGAAATGTATCGTAAAAATGGGTTAGGCATTTATTATTTCTGATTTCGTAACGTTAGTTTTGAGATTATTTTTGTAGCTATTCAGAATTTTAAGTAAAGATGAACCATAAGTATTGATTGGATCAAAAGTATTCACCTAATCGAACAGGTCTGGAAACAGTTCTTTAGATAATGGTAGTGTCAATTTGAAATACAATAATATACCAGTAGCAATATTTTCTGGGATTACAAGGAATTTGGTTTTGGTGTAATCAGTAAACGTTATCATATTAATAAAAATGTACCAGTAACGGCATATCTTTTATTCTGTGTTGATTGGTAGTAAATAAATTTGATAGTGTTAGACCATTGAGAAATGATACAATGAGAAATTTCCAGGAATTAAACTTTTAGTACTACCACTCTAGTCCATCAGCGCAACACACCACCCCATCTTCTATAACACCACTAATAAATATAATTTTCACCGGTGCATTAAGACTATTCAATTTTATTTGTAAAAAGATTGATATTCATTTGTGCAGTGAGACAGGGTACTATTTTTTCAAAAACAAAATCGATATTTACTGGCGCAGTAAAACTTGGCATTATTACACAAAAACCGGTATTCTCCTCGGCGGCAGGCTAAGGGGATATTATTTGATAAAAGTAAGGTATTGAGTCACGCAGTTCAATTATTAAACCACTGAAAACTTGCAAGAGAAGAAAAATAATCTGTATCAGTACGAAACACCTCGTTATCTATAGAAACCATCCAATAATATAAAACAGATCAACTACACTCGAGGATAAAAATTAAATATATGTTCCGGGATTAGAAAAGGGTTTAAGGTATGCGTATAAAATATACCATCACAGAGACACGTCAGAAGGTTGCTATGAACGCACGAACTTCCCAGGAAGTTAGAAAGACTCCAGGGAGTATCATGTGTAGGGGTTAATTCCTTAGAGCCGTGTGATACAGTTATAAGTAATAAGTTGATACAAGTTCGCTAACGTTTCCTTGGTAATACAAAGATGCACCATTCAAAGACAGAAGGACTGCAGAGATGAGCTGGTTACAGAACGCCGCGTAACACTATAGCAAAAAAAATGGGAAAAGGGCCTTAGAGAATTCATATTTTAAGTAGCACAGAGACCGATCAGGTTTATGTTATATTATGCGAAGGCCTTCACAAACAACAAGATATCTATTGTGCTGACAGTTATGATAAAGGTCGACGTTTAAAAGTTAAGGCCACATACAGGCCTTAAATATTTTTGACGCTTAAAAGTTAAGGCCACATACAGGCCAAAATTTAAATATTTTTAAACAAACAAAATCAAGACTCCGATACTTGATGCCCCAATACCGTACCAAGTCAGAAAATAGTTACTACTACGATTAATACTCCTTCAAACTACTAAAAAAGTAATGATAATGAATCGACAAAAAAAAATAATTATAGAGAAAAAAAGGAATTTAAATGAGTAGAAATTTAAGACGACAAGACGAACATTAGTATAATTTTTTTCAATGCTATTGAGCGATTTTTGAGGTTTTAAAAATTGGGCAGTTTGGTTCAGTAAGAGCTCAGTTAGAGTTAACGATCACACTTATGGATGATCAAGAAAGCTGAGTATTGATATTGTTAAAACAGATTTCCAGATATATTAATGTATTGAACAAAGGTTAAAAAAAAAAAAAAGGGCGCTGTTGTTGCATGTTTATTTGGCCTGTTACATGCAAAATTTAGACAGGACATAAGATAAAGTTCAAGATCGATGCTTGATAAAATTGAATATTTGACATTGCACATAGAATATCAACCTCTCAATGGAAGCTCATACGTATATTTTCATGAATATCATAAGAGCAAGAAATCTTGCATCCATGTGAAAAAGGAAGTACATTTTTATTTATATGCTGTGGAGTCGGTTTTAAAGAATTTTACTGCTTGAAACAAATCGGTTGATTACATGTAAATATGCAGAAAATGCAACATTTGCCAAAGTCTTGCTTTTAGCACTCGATTAAGGGATATTTTATTACTTTTGTTTGCCACAGTTGACGACTTTCCCAATGCATATGAATTAACCATATTTGTAAGCTCTTCGCCTGTGAAAGTAGCTTTAGACCCTGTCTTGACGTTGTTTAGTCCATTTAGTTTTGAGACATAAACTGTCAGTGGATGAAACTGCCTCAAAGTTTGGTTATACCATAGTAAGCTTTTAAATAATATGGATATAATTTGATTTCACATTAAAAATACACGTAACTTCATAAAACGTTCGAGTTTTCTCAACGCATCCGCAATAGTTATGTTGCCGTAGTGAAAAGTGGTAGGTTCCTGAAGGAGAGTTCACAAATTTAAGAGCCTGATAAATTTTTCCTCGTGTTATCACCATCATGTGAGTTCATCTTCATTAGACGCTAGCCTTTTGAAGATCACTGACATCTCACCTTTGCCATCGTGGGTTCGATTCTCGGGATCAGCTAACGTGAGTATGTGAGAAAGCTTGCCAGTAGCTTCCCGTGGTTCAGTGTTGCAAAAGGTGTAGGGGGGATGTTGGAGTTTGTTTATAACAGATTATAATTAATGCAGATTATTTAAAAATAAATTTGATTTTGAAAACAAACTGTATTTTTCTGTTAATATTTCACAGAATTTCTTCAGTGATATAGAAATTAGACTTTTGGGGCCCATTGTCCTCATTTCGCATCCGGCCTGTACAGCTCTGAAACAGCCGCTCTGTGTGTGTGTGTGTGTGTGTGTGTTGTGTGTGTGTGTGTGCGCGCGCGCACGTAATTCCAAAAAGCAAATTTTATCGTAACAGAGCGTTTAGACTCTATGGTCTTAAACTATGTAAAAAAAGAAGGAGCAAAACCCAGCAAGTTTTTTAAAATTCAACAACTAATTTATTTCTCTTGAATATAAAGTGAAAGTTTAAAAAGAATTTACAGTATTATGAATTAAATCTCATATAATCATAAACATTCTCTCACAAGTCCAAATTCATGAAGTTCCAATTGACTTCCAGTGGTATTCCAAATAAAGTCCAACATTGAATGAGCTGACGTGACTGTAGTCTCGAATTTGCTAATGTGCCAATGATCTGGAATGTGGTGATGTTTAAACAGTTTTTTGATGTATCACAATAATATAATCCAAAATGTTCTTGACTGAATTCACTATCATTCCAAATAAATGATTTAGTTTAAAAAAAATATTATATACCCCTCCACTTAATCTAGGTCGCAACTACAATTGTCTAGAAAGACTTTGTAAATTTAATGGGAAATTTTCATTCTGGAATTTTCCAAAGTCAGAATAAGGGCTACATCGTTAACTCAAACTGAAGTAAAAATGTTTACTATTAATAATGATCTGAATATTTAATCTATATGAATAGAGAAATAACAGCTAAATATTATGATGTTTTCAAAATAAATTTCACTAGTCAGATACACCACGAACTTAATTTTGGACAAAGGTTAATTATAAAATACAAATATGCAAAGCATATTATCATTAAAAAAAGCCAATAAACAATAACAATTAAGTACACATAACAGAGAGAACTGGTAGACAAATGCATTGGCGAAAGACAGGATTTGATTTAGTGTTGACAAAAGGTATCTGCATCGTGGCGAATTTAGTTTTCATTTAAGTACACTGATAAATCAGTTATATAGACCATCACAATAGAATTTAGACAAATATATGTTCGGTAAAAATAGAGGACATTGGTAAATTTGGTAATGAAGGTTATATGTTTTGTAATTGTCGACATATTAATAATATTTCAATAAGGTGAGAGGTGCAAATACACACAACTGAACAGTTTTCAAGATCAGTATAATTACAGATAAACAAATATAACGGACAGAAACAAATCTGTGGAAATATGCTCGATTTTTTATATGCAAAAAATAAAATTAGCAGAACACAAAAGGCTGTTACAGTGTTTATAACTCGACAGAGATATCGCCAAAGATGGCTAAGTTATAAAATTCAAACAGCATCTGCACCAATTACAAGTTCATCCCATTATTTGTTGTGAATTTTGTATATCATCGTGCCAGAGGTACAAGCTTTGAACAGAAATCAAGATCTTCGTTCGGAACAAATCACCGATGATGATGTAAGGTCTTGGACAATGAAAAGAGCCGAACACATTCAGTTATGGTTCTCTTTAAAATCTGAAACGATCCACAAAAGATGCCAACTAATAGTTTAGAGAATGACGGACTGCGTTCAATTATTTTACGAAACGTTGGGTAAAATTGCAGAAATTGTGTATCAAGAATTTAGAACGAAAAACACAAAAGCCTATGTTTTCACAAACGAAGATGAGCAGCATTTTAATTTAACAAAATGTATGTCACACTCTGTAAAAGAAATCCCGACAAGGGCAGCGTGTACGTGGACACACACTTCCTATCTGGTGTGTAAAAGAAATCCCGACAAGGGCAGAGTGTGACACTCTCTTCCTATCTGGTGTGTAAAAGGAATTCCGACAAGGGGAGCATGTACACGGACACTCACTTCCTATCTGGTGTGTAAAAGAAATCCCGGCAAGGGCAGCGTGTACGTAGACACTCACTTCCTGTTTGGGGCAATAAATAAGGATAATGTTCAAGACACGTATAGAGGTCCAGTATTTAACGAATGCCATTAAGGTTACATATACATGTATTCAAATACGTACCATTTTTTCATTCGTAACATGTCTGGCTACAACAGTTAACTGCTAAGTATAATACCGGATACCAATTATCCAAATAAAGATGTAAAAAGATTTCGATCAAAGATGAATAAAAATTTATATTATTCAGCATGAACTTCAAAGATGACAGTTCAGGAAAGAATAGAAATAATAGTTAAAAGAACATAAGATTTGTAGATGATTTTATATTCATGGTACATTCTCTACAACAGCTGGGCAAACGTTCAGTGATGAAGAGTTCCCCGAAACACCGACACAGTTTATAAATTTGCAGTTAAATATTTGAGGAAAAACATTTACCAATATGAATACTAACTACAGGGGCGGCCCCTTCTATATTGGCGAACTAAGCGGTTACCCAGGGCGCCAAGTTAAATGGGGCGCCAAATTTGAGGAGAAATTATTGGGGGGGGGGGAATTAATGGTTCGCCATGGGCGTCAGTTGCTGGCAGCTATTCTAGGGCCGCCCCTGACTAAATATCTTTCACTGATTAAACGAGACAAGTATACCGTCAGTACAGAAGTTTTTCTCATCAATATATTGACTCGTGCTGATTACCAGAATATCCAGGGTGTTATGGAACAATTTTAAGTTGAATTTGAATCTATTACGTGATCGTCATGACAACGGTGTGTTGAAACATACATTGATGATGTGTTAAATATTTGAAGGATTTGGTAATGTCAGAGGCCAAATATTTCCTGCCACCCACCCCCAAAAATAAATAAATTTAAACATCCAACATTACCATAAAATAAATTTTCTTGTCTCAAATACATACATATATATAAATAAAGTATCAAGCCCTCATGCTTTCACTTTCTTGATCATGATGAAATTTATATACTGATTTCGTTTAGGTTTGGTTCTCAGAATTATTTGGATGATAATAACTCTGCTGTCCAGTATATGACTTTATTATCTACTTTTACCATTTTATGATAATTTTATTGCCGTAAACAGCTGAAGCCGTTATAACAGGCCTATAATTTGAAATGTTCCATCCCATCCCCCTGAAACCGGATTTACTAGGAGAACCCTTGTTAGAACCAAAATTGTACTCAGACATATATCAGACTAAAATTCAGTACACCCAAAAAAACCCAAAAAAAACGAAAGTGCATAAACACTGACCCTTAGAAAATAGTTCGAGCTTACGCAGCGTCATTTATGGAAGTATCCCACATACACCCGCCACGACGCTTGCCATAATGGTTGAAAATGAATATTTTCTATATACGATAACTCATTTCTAAATCTAAAGATATATTTGTATGAAATTTTTATCTCTAACGCTGTCTCCTATCCATTCTTTAATATTTCGTCGAAGTATAAAAGCCCAAACTTCAATATGGTTACAAACTACTGTCCACTACTCTGAAAGTTAAATTCAATTTGCTTATTTTTCTGATTCTTCTGTAGTCACCCTGATCCAACTGACCACCTGCATCTTTTGGGTTGCTTCCTTTTCCCCGTTTCCCCTCACCTGCACACAATCCTTTGTCGGAAGTTTTAAAGTGCAGGTTGAGAAACCACACGTATTAGGAAATGTATTACAAATGAACAAAGTGACGTTAAGCATTAAGATATTTATGCTTTAATGATACCTCTTTTGTTACGTCGAGTATACTAGCTTTCTTTAGTCAATATGCTAAGTGGCTTGCATGTTTGAAAATAAAGAATAAAAGATTTGTGGGTAAACCTGTGGGATGGGCTGATAACACTTTCTTACAACGTGTCAAGGTAGTAAATAGGTAGATATCCCAGTCGACCCACGTATATTCCAGGACAGGAGGTACAAACGGTTTGTAAATTCTGCACAGGGCGAAGAAGAAGATGATCTGCACGTTTCCCGCTTGTAGTTTAGTAAACAGATGTATTTCTTTCACGTTTTCTGAATAACTTCGACTCTCACCAGGATTTAGATTGTCCTCTTGCACTGTTTTTGTTTTGGTTTTTTTAACTTAACCTCTCTGGCCGTATTTTAATTAATGCGTCAGTTTGAACTTAATTGACGTAGATCACCCAGCATTAGAGATCCATACCAAGTCCCACAGAGTAGGCATGTGCCCTCTCTTCCCCCGATAATTTTCCTTCAGTGTACAAGATAGGGCAAAAGTGTTACCTAGCAGTTCCAAACTTTTGTAAATAAAGGAAGTAAAGTAAGGAAGATGATTTGATTTTATCCAAAAATTTATACTTATGCATGAGTTTCACGTCTAGCTAATGTAAAGAGGGATAATATACAATGCACAACATATTTCTTTCTTCTGCATTTCAGTTCATTGTTTTGATTACTGAAGGAGGATCATCCTGTTTGGATGGCGTACGTTCTCTCTCTCTCTCTCTCTCTCTCTCTCTCTCTCTCTGCACAATTTTTTAACTTTCCTGAAAAAAAACGTTTGAGTATCGTCATAAAATCGCCATTTTTACCCTACTGCTGCCACTACTGCTACTAATTTTACCACCACCATTACATTTTTGTAATGATGCAGAGATGTTGCTGGTTGTTTTAAAGGCACTTTTAACACATTGTTGGCTACATCATGCTGAGTAAATGGTAGCTACCGTCTTTGTGAATGACACACAGACACAACCATCCCGTGCCGACCTGGGCACGTGAAGCAAGATGAACTCGTACATTTATATTATGAACGTAAATCTATCAGAACGTTATGGCTGTTTAAAATACATTTTCAACTTTATGATAAATAAAGAGTACACATGACGCCGGGTATCATCAAGAATGGACTTAACTACAATCAGCAATATAAAGGCATTGATTCTGTATATTAATTTTTTGAAAAGTTACATATATTTATGGAGTACAGACAATATTACTGAAACAATATTATCCGTTGATTTCTATTCCACCTTTTCGTTACTCCCAGATAAAGCTCACAGAATCTGGAAAGGAATGGGGAGTAAAGGAAGGGTAAAGTAAAAACAACGATATAAGTTTTTCTTTCGACTTTCCGTTTTGTGTGTACATAGTCTATTCTGTTTTAAATGACAGAAACATAAAATACATTCGACAGCAACAACGGCAAAAACAAAAACCACGTGAAAAACAACGACAATTACAACTTCCTAAACCACTACTACTAATATTACTACCACTGTTATTATTATTATTATTATTATTATTATTATTATTATTATTATTATTATCTAAGACAATGCAATACAGAAAAAGAAAGGTCAAATGGAACAGATGCTTTATCGAGTGATTCTTTTCATGTGTACAAACCATAGTATTACCCCAATATTTGATGAATTATTAAATACATTATTTGATACTGGACATTTTCAACAAAACTGGTAAACAGCGATAATGACTCCAGTTTTCATAAAAAGAGACAATTAACCCGTCCAACGATAGATACATAAGTTTGTTGACAGTCTTAAGTGAAGTATTTACAACACGAACTGAATAAGTCTGCAGTATATATAAACCATAATGTTAGACCATGCAGATATGTCTACCATGAAATGGTGTACCTCACAGTCAGCTAAATTTTATTGTTTGACCGGTGGCCTACAATACGAATAAAAATGATGACGATTATTATTATTATTATTATTATTATTATTATTATTATTATTTGCAATCCCCCTGTAAGAGCCTCGAGACCTGTCTTCAGAACCCAGAAAGCAATAAATACACTGATCACTCCTATTTAGAAAATCATACCATATGTGTGTGAGTGTTGTTGTTGTTGTTGTTGTGGGGCTTAACGCCATTTTTCAGCACACGATAGGCTATACATGGCGGCCAGTATTAATAGTGGAGGAAGAAACTGGGAAATCCCCGGAAAGAACCACCAACCAACGAGAAACTACTGGCAAGCTTTCTCATATATCCGCATTCGCCGAATCCTAGACTCGAACCCACACAGACAGAGGTGAGATGGCAGTGATCCGTAACGGAGAGCGCTTTAGACCACTTGGCCACTCGGGGCCCCCTGTGTGTGTGTGTGTGTGTGTGTGTGTGTGTGTGTGTGTTGGGGGGTAGGTGGGGACACAGTCAACGAGTGATGTACATACATACATACATACATACATACATACATACATACATACATACATACATACATACATACTTTAACTCTCGTTAATCGCTCTGTATATCGTTGATATATTAAAGCCCATGCAATTAAAAACTTTAAAGAAAATCCCACAATTTAAACTGGAAACATTCATTTCAGTGAAGACAAAATGCACAGAACCTGCAGTTAGAGGCCGATGCAGAGCATATATACAGCTATATCATTTCGACGCGGAAACTTTCCAGTGTAAAATGTTTGTCTACGGAGGATGTGGTAAAAATAGCAACAATTTCCGCTCCCAAAATGGATGCCTGAAGAAGTGTTTAAGTCCAAAAGAAAACACGAAACGAGAACGTAGATAACTCACTCTGCAACATGGTCACTGTGGAAAGACCCTCTCTATCTGGGCGATTAGCTATACAATTTTGTTTAATATCCCTTGGCCTACTAGCTTGGCGGACACGGATGTTTGTTTAAAAGTCCAAGACAATAGTTCCATACATGGAAACTATTTACTTGATTTATTGTAATGATATACTGATATATGTCTTGAATGTAATTTGAACCAAGTAAAATTATTAATAAAACTATTAACATGTGTTTTTGTAAAACGTAAAATTGATCATACGGATTGAGGCACTTCAGTTTTCGAACTCTTCAATTTCGGAAGCATGTACAACTTCTTTGGTCAGTCCTATGGATCAAAAAGTCCAGTATATTCCGATAGCTGCGATCCGGATAACCTCGACTATTTACGAAACAAGGATTGACCGAGAACTATATTTTCTTTCCCAACTTCCCGGTAGATCTTACAGTCAATCCAATTGCAGAAATAGCAGAGATGATTCGAATAGAACAGATTGCAAGGTGGGGTGGGGATGGGTCCTTACTTTTGGCGAAAGTATTTCCAGCAAACAAAATGTAAGACTTTGAGGAAAATTTCTTCACCAAGATACGTATTTTTAATGTTTTGCAGAAATAGATGAGACTGTACGAATGTTTCGGCTAATGTATCTTTTTGCAAGTTGAACACCTCATGGCTTTTCTACAAACTTCCATGTCGGAAATAATTTGAAATACATCACAAAAAGTAGGAAAACTCACGCTAAAAGACGCTAGGCAAAATATAACCATTATGATACCTTTATGCTGAGAAAGTGAAAGTTCTTTGCTGAATTCATGTTTGAAAAAGGGAAACTTAGAAATGTTTTGGCCAAGTGAAGTCATCTAGGTACAGCTGCCCGCAAGACAATGACATTTACCTCTTAACCGCAGATGCAGCTGGTGATACTATAGTAGTAGCTGCAATAAGAAGCGCATTTGGAAATGCACGACGATCAACTTATAATGAGGGATATGCCAAACGAAAAGCATTTGCCGCAAAATCTCGCCAAATAACAATGATGCTTCCCTTAAGCACAATCTTTGGATTTTGCCGTGATTACAACAAAGTTTTTCGAGGACTAAAGCACACACTTATTTTAGATCGAGCGGATCAAAACGATTGTATAATGCACGCTGATGGAGTGGCTGAAGGACAGTTTGCTATTACAAGACTGGCGCTGTGGATGCCAGGAGTTGTTCCGTCGGTGGGTAAAACGATGGAACTCGAATCACTATTGACAGCTTACACGAAAAAGATATATTTTCAGCAAAACAGAATTTATCAAACAGCAATTCCTAATGCAACTGATTACACATGGCGTGTTACAACTACGTCAAGCGAACAATTACCTCGACATTTGTTTGTTGTGTTTCAACGACAGGCGCGTCGTAACAATCAAGTAATAAACAACTCCGTATTTGATAACCCAGATGTCAGACGAATTTTTGTTAGGATACACTCTAGACAATATCCCGAGCGTGCAATCGAATGTAATTTTGCTGATGACGTCACTAAAAACATATCTCGGCCGCATATGTACCTTATGGAGGCAATGCAAAAATATCAGGACGCTGACTGTGGGTCTCAGATATCAGTAGAAGAATTTCGATCGCTATATCCTATCTTCTATTTTGACGTTTCAAAACACTCCGAACAAGCTATCAGATCGACTGCTGATACTGAAGTCACTTGGACGCTTGGCATGCTGTCAGCCGAACTGTATAACGTAAACGCGCTAGTTGTCAGTGATAGATTTTTGCCAATCGACGCGACCAAGGGAAAAATGACTGTACAAGTATAATTTGTGTGACGAACAAGTATGAACAATGAAAACGGAATACACAACCAGAGAAATATACCTAACGCCAGGTCAAATTAAAAAGTTATCAACAGCGACTGCCAAACGTAATCCTGTTTCTTTAACGATATCCCTAACGACTTCAGTCTCCACGACCGCAGTAAAAGTAATGTTAACTCGACAGCAAATCAATAAACTCGATCGGGGAAAACCGTTTGTGCTTAAATTATCTACTTCACAGATAACAGCTATGGCGGTCGACGGCGGATTTCTCGGACCAGCAATTTCTGATATAGCTAGTGCAATTCCAAAACTTTTGCCAGTACTAGGAACATTTGGGCTAGCAGCCGCGTCTGGGGCAGTGTCAGGGGCAACTAAAAAAGCGGTATCCAGCGATGGTATCAAACAAACCTATCGTCAGTGACGAAGTCACCGCACGACAGTTTTATGTAACAATAAAATATAAAATGCCAGCTAAAAAATCGTCAACAACCATAAAAAAAAAGAAAAAAAGAAAAAAAGAAAACAAAACGTCCTCGAGCAACAAGGAAAACAAAACCAGGAGGAATTATTCCTTTCGCTCCACTTTTAGCAGGGTTAGCAGGAAGTCTAATTCCGAATCTACTAGGAATCGGACACGGAATGACATTACCAGGAACCAGGCGCAGTTGAGTAATTTTGAAATACTCGAAAAATTGGATGACGTTGTCGGATTTTGCGGAGTGTATTCTAAAGATGAATTAGATAATGTACCAGTGGGCGGTTCGTGTATAGTCAATATGCAAGACTTCAATGACGGGTCCGGCACTCACTGGGTTGCTATTTACGATAATAATTATTTGACTCGTTCGGACTTCCTCCGAGTGATCTCATAAAAAATATATTTTTAAAAAATTTAAAAATATAAAAAAATTACTCGTCTGATCAACTACAGCCTGTTGGAACTTCGGCTTGTGGATACTATTGTATAATGTTCATAAAACAAATGTCCCAACCTAAATTCAATTTTTTAAAATTTATTTACAGTTTGACAAGCAACCCTCTCACGCCGATGATGAGATTGCAATTAATTTTGTATAAACTCGTTGATATAATGTCAACATACTGTCTCAAGTGCAAAACTAAAACAGAAAATAAAGATGAATAAACAGAAAAAACAAAAAATGATAGAATAATGCTGAAAAGTATTTGTGCAATCTGTGGAAAAAGAAAAAGTATGTTTTTAAAGAAATCTCCAACGACAGGAGCTGGATGCCCTGACAAGGTTATTTTAGTAGGCGACTGAAAAAATATTATTATAAATCTGAAACATTTGTCAGTTATAAAATATATAATGACATGCGAGTGCAATTGTGATAGAAATCTCTGTCTGGAGCAAAATAAAATTGTAACATACTGTCAACAACACAACAATAGAGAAATAATTGGAACAGGTATAGATGTACATAAATTAATTGGTAAATTGCCGAAACCAAAAGGGGGCTGGACATTACCAGGCCACAAATATACTGGACCATACAATCCGCTAGATAAACAACTAGATGAAAACGATACTCCATTACCAGGATAAGAGCCTTACAATCAAGTTGATGCAATAGCAATGCGTCATGATATCTACTACCGGGACGTTGAACGTCCTGGTGGCGAACAAAATAAGCACGGCTGCGATAAAGTAATGCTAGACGAACTTCGTGATATGAAACCTGTAAATATGCGAGAGCGTGTTGACCGAAAGCTGGTGCAGGGTTTTATTGGAGCAAAATATAAACTTGGTCTCGGTAAAAAAGAATTGTATGATGATCTTGCATCACAGCTACACAAACCTAAAAGAAAACGGTTCCACGACGTAGCGTCGTCGCAAATGCCGTCGATGATATCTGGGCGATAGATTTAGTTGATGTGTCAAATCTTGCTCAGTTTAACGTTGGCGCTGATGGAGCTCCAAAAAAAATATCTTTTTAATGTTGTAGATGTTTTTAGCAAATATGCGTTTAGTGTACCTGTTTCAGATAAGACAGGAACGTCGATAACTGATGCGTTAAAACAAATAATAACAAGTACAGAAAGAAAACCAAATAGAATCTGGATCAATCATGGAGCGGAGTTTTTTAATAAACAATTTGAGCAGTTTTTGGAACAAAATAACATAAAAAAATATGTCATTGGAAATGAAGGTAAAAGAGTTATCATCGAGCGATTTAATCGCACGATAAACGAAAAAATCCACAAATATTTGACATCTAAAAATACAAATGAATATATTGACAATTTACAGAAAATTTTTGATGAATATAATAACACGAAACATTGATCAATAAAAATATCGCCAAACGATGCAATTAAAAATCCGATATTAGCAAACGAAAACATGTACCGCAGACATAAATTTAAAGTTGGTGATAAAGTTAGAATTTCTCTGACGAAAAAGATGTTTGAGAAGGGACTTACTCCAAACTGGAGTGAAGAAGTATTTATTGTTGATAAAGTACTTTTAACAATACCAGTGACTTATGCACTAAAAGATTTATTAGGTGAACCTATAACTGGTAGTTTGTATGAACAAGGACTTCAGAAAACAGAACAAGATATAGAAAAAGTTATTAGGAAAAGCGGCAACAAAAGTTTAGTTAAATGGCACGGATATCGATAAATTTAACAGCTCGGTACCAACTAAGTCTATAAAAATAATGTTATGATAAATTTGTTCGTACTTCATAAGTACAGATTTACATCTGACAGGCCTACACAAGGAAATTAAATGTAATTTTCTTGCATTATCGACTGGCATCAAATTAAATATTTTAACAAAAATAAAATCATATTTTATATTTCTTTGCTGGCCAGTTATTTTACGTTAAGGAAAGGTTTTATAAGTTGCCAAAGTATTTGTTGTTCGGCAACAGTAAAATTAAATTTTATTATTTTTTTACCGATATGATACTTAATATTATATCGTCCAGTTGTCGGTCCACTGTAATTTTTTTGTCAACAACGTCAACTACTCTATCTTCATCGTCGTTGTTAAATAAAATATCATTTTCACAATAGCCAGCAGATTTATCTGAGATTACGTTATATTTTAGTATAAAATTGTCGTCGATGATTTTATCGTTGTCAATTTTATCGTCAGAATATATATCAGCAAGTCTCTTCATTAAGTCCATATTATAATATATTTTTTATCTAATGTATAATAATAATGGCCAGCAAAACAAAATCTCCTGGCGTCAAATATCATCAAAAAGTTAATATATTAAATCACAGAAAATTAGCTGAGGCAGTTAGAAAATGTCTGTCAGGTTATAGTGCTTATTCTGTTGACGTTATTGTAACGCAAGATGAATCCGATGAAATACTTCTAACAGCAGCAGAAAAGAATAAACTTAATGATAGTTCACTTATAACACTAAAATTTGATAAAGATGATATTTTGATGTTTGCATATAATTGCCTTACTAAAACTAAATTAAGAAACATCATTAATCATCATATTTGAAACTAAATCTGTCAAATGTTGATGTTGAAGTTGCTGATTTGTGTACACCTTCTGCAACATCTTTTACTCGCCGTGAATTAATTTTATGATATTTCCCAGCAGCTGTTATTGATTTAAATTTCATTTCTTCTCCAGTTTCTAGACTTATTGAAATAATTGGCCTTTTGGGATTTTTAAAATTATTAGCACCACCTGATCCGCGTCTACTATTTTCTTTTGATGTAACTAAGTCTAGATTTTCAATGCGATTGTCGGATTTAATGCCATTTATATAATCAATAACCAGATTATTTGAAATTGCGCAGTGAAATGTTTCATAAATTAAACGGTGACTATAATAATGGACTTTATCAGTTTTTGTTCCACGAACTACTATATGTAAATAACTAGTGTTAATCAAACTTCCAACAACTTTTTTGTTTCTTTATTTCGTATAATTCCTTTCTCAGAGGCATCATACAGATCAAACACGGGATGCGGTTGAAACTCATCCTGCAATGATAAATTTTCAATATTATCATCAGTAATTGCGCCGTTTACTCTTTAGACTCTTTGTCCTTCTGGAATATCTCCACAGAACAAAGTATAAATAAAATCTTTTCTAAACATTTCGGTCCTATCTATATTATCACCTTTGACACTGATCTTATAACCAGCTGGCGTTGGTATGCCAAAAGTTTTTTTTTTTTATATTTTATACAAATAACCGAAACAAGTGCATCTCCAGCATATAAGTTGTACTTGGGGTGTACGTGATATTCTTCCTGTTCTTCTGCTGTCAATCTCATGTAACGTACATTTCTGACATTATATTATAGAGCATTTTTATATCTCTAATTGAAAAGTACATAAAAATCAATTTAATATAAAAAATACTATATATAATGTTAAAATTGCGAGATATTGCCAAAAAGAGCCTTATCAAAGTAGAAAAAAATTGCTTCAGCATTTTCTGGCTACGATAACAGTTACAAATTTGATAATCAAAATGTTTTAGCAAATTTTAACTCCATAAATTTATTTTATCTTTTACAACCGGTTGTAGCGCAAGAACTTGCAGCTCATAAAAGTATCAAACTAATAGTGCAGTATCACGTTATTTTATCAAAGTTACACGAGCTTCAAAAAGATATAATTGACATAATTTTTGAAAATACAAATTTCGACAGCGAAATTTCCGAACCGTATCTAACGGCTAAAATCACGAAAAATATTAGCTGGAACAAACATTTCCTCGGTTGCTAATGAAATACACTAAGAAATAAATAAAACATTGGAGGAATTTACCGCATCAGGATCAGGTGGGAAATTTGAAATGATAAAAGAAGTTTTATTTCACACAGCAAGATATAACGTACTTCGCGGTAGTTCTTAGATCTCCCTCAAAAAATTTAAAAAAAAATGCTGTATAAACGTAAAAAACCGTGATAACAAATGTTATCGTTGGGCAATTTTGTCTGCTAAACATCCTCAAAGTTGTAACTCTGATCGCGTTGAAAAATATTTGCCGTACAAAGACGAACTAAATTTTAATGGGATAACTTTTCCAGTGGCAGAAAATCAGATGCCAAAGTTTGAAAAACAAAACGATATTTCAATAAATGTTTTCCGACTAGATGAAAAAGAAAATGTTTACCCGAGACAGTTTTCGGCATTTGCTACACAAAACACAATAAACTTGCTGTTTTATAAAGGACAGTATTGTTGGATAGAAAACTTTAACCACCTAGTTGGCAGACAATATAATAAAGATAAAAATAAGAAATATTTCTGCTACCTTTGTTTACAAGGTGTTTCTAAGGATGAAAAACTGCAAGATCGTCTCAAATACTGTGTTAATGTTCAAGAGAAAAACAATGCCAGGAGAAAAGAAAAAAAATATTAAAATTTAAAAATTATAATCATAAATTAAGTATTCCGTTTGTTATTTATGTTGATTTCGGGTGTCTTCTTGCCCTTGTGGCAGGTGCAGAAAATGATCCAAATAAATCAAGCACTAGAAAAATACAACAGCATGTTCCCTGTTGTGCTCACGATAATTTTTCAAGTCCAGTAAAGTTTTACAGATGTAAAAATGGCGAATCTGAAAGTCCGGCTATGTGGTTACTAAAAAATTTAATAAATGAAGTTAATAAAATTTTCAACAAATTATTCAAAACAGCTTCAATGAAAATAACATCCAAACAACAACTTGATTTTGAAAGTTTTCGTCGAGTTAGTCATGAAAATGTTATGGACTAGACCCCTGTTGGTATTATTCCGCTCCAGGACTATCGTGGGATGCCCTGCTAAAAACAAGCAGGATAGAATTGGATCTCTTGACAGATGTTGGTATGTTTAATTTTATTGAAAAAGGTATCAGACTTGGAATTAGCGTTAGGAGAAAAAAAAATGCTGTAGCTAATAATAAATATCTGAAAAATTATGATAAAAATGTGTCATCCACTTATATTAGTTATCTTGATTCTAATAATTTGTATGATTGGACAATGTCAGAGCCGATGCCGTGCAGTGGATTTCATTGGATAACTCCAGATCAGTTTCTTAAGAAACTGAAAAAAAAAAATCTTCCAAAAGATATCTGTCATTTTGTTGAAGTTGATCTCGATTATCCTGTTTCGTTACATGATCTACATAACGATTATCCGGTTTGTGCTTAGTCTATGATAATCGATTACAGTTTATTGTCACCTGAACAACGGGCAATGACAACAGCAAAATTTTCGATTGTTAATAAGCTAGTTCTAAATTTGTTAAATAAAAGAAATTACGTGATACATTACAAAAATTTAAAACAAGCATTGGTGATGGACTAGTCCCTAGGAAGGTTCATCGAGTTTTAAAATTTAATCAATCATGGTGGATAGCAGATTATATTGATTTAAATACTAAACGTCGTGCTATTGCTAAAACCGATTTTGAGAAAAACTTTTTCAAGTTAATAAACAATTCGGTATTCGGTGAGACTATGGAAAATATCAGAAAGCGAGTCAATATTGAGATTGTAAACGGTATAAATCTCAGAAATAAATTAGCTAACGATGACGGTTTTGTCAGTATGAAAATATTTAATGAAAATCTTGTTGCAATACAGCGACGAAAGACACATTTAAAGTTAAATAAACCGATTTATGTTGGCGTAGCTGTACTTGATATATCAAAGTGGCTGATGTACTTATACAGATTCGTTAATTTATAACATAAAATGTGAGGATGTCTATCAGGATATTTATAAACACCGTAACTTATTTGATTTATCGGATTATCCAGCAAGTAGTGGATTTCATGATGATGCAAATAAAAAAGTTATTGGCAAAATGAAAGATGAATTTATGTTTGTGCCAGTTAAGGAATTTGTTGGACTTCGAAGTAAAATGTACGCCGTAATTTTAGATGACAATAAACTGACAAAATAAGCCAAAGGTATTCCTCGTGGGTATGTGAGAAAATGTATGAAGTTTGATAACTTTAAAGCAGCGCTAAACAGCTGCGTTAAGTTTATTAAAACAAATGTTATCCGAACAAATCATCACAAACTTGAAACAGATACTATTATAAAACTTGGAGTAAGTAATTTTGATGATAAAAGATATTGCGAGGATGGAATTAATACGTTAGCTATTGGACACTATGCCAGTAGTATACTCGACGTTATATTCAATTAATTTTGTCTAACATTAAAAAATAATGTTCGAAAATTTAACATCAGACAATGGAGTTAGCAGCAAAATTAAAAAAATAATGATTAACTGCCTGCAATTATCATTTGAATTTAATGATGAAAGTCCAGGTATTTGTTTTAGTAAATTTGATCAAATGAAACTTTCGCTTATCAAATCAGATAGCAGCAAATATTTTGGTTATCTTGAAAAATTAAGAGATTAACTTATGTTTAAATATGGTAACCTTCACGATCCCATTAGTCAACAAAAATATACAAAAATATATATCGACTTAAATCAGTCGAAAGTTTTTGCAAAAGGTGGTAAATATATTCTCACCAGGATAGCAATGAAAGAGCTATTTGAATGCCATCGAAAGGTAAGCGGAAAATTTAAATTTCTTTGGGTATAAACACGATGATAAATTATTCTAATAACTACCGTTGAAACATTACTTATAGGCGAAGAAGTTCTTTAAAAAAATTATCAGATTATATTTCTCCCAGTCTGTCAGGCAATAATCCATACTAAGTTTAAGAAAATGTTTCACTTACCTGCTTACTCCAGCGAATATATCCACAGAATGACTACGAAGAAAAATCTGGCTGCCTTTTATAACGTTATAACACCCGCTCGAAATTTCCTAGAATGTTCTCTGGAATTTCCATTACGTAATTCTTTGGAATTTCCATTACGTAATTTTCTAAAACAATTGGGGATTTACAAACGCAACATACATAGATAACATGGCCTTAATATATCTCTCTCCTCGTTGATATATATCGTCCAGTAATTGTGTGAATAAGTACAAGCTGTCGCAGTTATAGTCCATCAATAACATATTTGGAACATCTGTCGCCGCAGTAACAATATACAAGCCTCGTATAGACTGCAGAAATCAATCCATTGTAATTGTTACCTCCTGTACATATGGTTCTGGAATATTCCAGGCAGAAACGTGTGAATTTTCACCAGGATAGCAGTGAAAAGTAAGTGGAAAAATTAAATTTTAATTGTGAAATTATGTCTGTTATAGTAGTAAAAGAAAATGGGATTCGAGATCAGAGATTCAATTTCCTGACAAATATATTTTGTCACTTTATTCTGAGCTACAGGTTGGTAAAGAAAATGACAGCGTGAGGGAGAAGGGGGTCTCTGACTGTTTATTTTTGTATTTTTAGTTTAGAAATGTCATTATCAAATAAAGCATCAACCATGTTGTCGATGAATAACATTGGATCAGTTGTCCAGCCCGCTATTCGTACATCGTTTTCGTCAGCAAACAACCATATTGATCCGTACTTGTTCGATAAATGATAACCAACTTTTTTAATACAATCGCTTATTATTTTAGGTTGTATACCAGTATATGATTTGAATATATCAACACATGTACACGAATATTTCAGGTAATTACAGTTCTATTCTTCATAAAAGCTTGAACCATCCGAAAATGACTTATTTCTTTAATAAAAGTGACTGATAAATGATTGTAAGATGCTAGGCCAACTGTACTTAAACAATAAAAAAAATAGATCATGTTGTTTGTGTTACTTTAATTTCTTTCGTGTTGCATCGTATCACCTACCGATGATTCTGCATCTGCTTGGACTTTTTGTTCTTTGTGAACTCGTTTTCTCTGGTTCCTTGATAATCTGGACTTCAAATTACTTTTTTTTCTTTGCTGTCTTCCATGTAATTAACGTAAATTTTTGTAAGCTACATATGCATCAGTTAAAGATGTACAAAGGCTAGTTGTAATATGACTGTTAGAATTGAAAATACATTGAAATATATAATTGGAAAATTAATGGACGGCTTCCAAGACATGATCTATGTGTGAACAAGAAACTGACAACAGAGTTTGATCAAAAGCAAAGTTAATGTAAGCCTCGTTACAATGAGAACATAAAAAAGTGGCATTAGGAAAATACAGACGATATGAAAGCATGTGACAAAATGGTATTTCGGAGAATAAATACTGCAAGACAAAGTGGTATGAAGAAAACAAAGAGAAGCAAAATAAGTGCTTGAAAAATGAAGAGATGAGAACAAAGTGCACAAGAAAGCAGATGATTAAACAACGGAGAGATTAAAATAGAGAACATTGAAATGAGTATTACAAACCACGAAAGTACCATAATGACAAACTTTCATGATAATCAAAACGTCAAATCAGATGTGGCATTAAAGATACACCAATAAACCGGAAGGCGTAAAGAAAGATGACCTACATATGGATCAAGTCATTCTTATTGTATTATTTAATCTGTCTGATCCTGATCAACACAGGAAATATCTCTGTTGGAAGAAAACACTAGGTACATGTCAGCGAGTGAAGAAATTTCAAAATATGGCAAAATACCATTGAATAAAAACATAGAAGAGCACAATACGCATGTTGAAGCATTCAAGGTCGTCATTATTTCCTAATTCATTTCTCACTGTGCAAATTTATTGAATACCAAACAAGTATTCCTCTAAAGGCAACTGTTATAGCTAGTGTGATTAACGGTGTAAATGCATGAAGAACAACGCAACTGGTACTTATTTTATATGTCAGTCATTTTTTCAACATCTTTTAATTCCGTATTATATATTGTTGAAAACTGTTTGATTCAATGTTATCACACTAGTACATAACACGGATAAAGGCAAGCCAAATTTCAATAAGAATAATTCCAGTGAAATATCTAATTCCATTAATTATCTTTATTTTAAGTTAGAACTTGTCCAAGTTGTCAACTAAAATAATTTTGTTGATTAATGCCGTCACTATGTAAACTGCAATATCTGAAACCTATTTGGAAATATTTATAGGTATGAAACTGACACATATTTCATACACCTTTTTGAATCTTTTTTTTTTTATCTATGTTCTCCAGCTTTTTCAGTCAAGTTTTTAGTGGTTATCTCGTTGTATGTTTCATGTGCAATAACATTGTGCAGTTATTATTTGTACTTGTAAATTTCGGGTTCTGCTTCAGGGTAAATGGATTTATGTTTGTCTGCAATAAATCGCTAAGCGTCACTGAAGGCGAATTGCAATACTATTTTCAACTATGACATCTTTCTCTTCGCTGTTGAAAAGGATAGCTAAAGGTGGTGACAATTTTAAATTGAATCAATTTGAAAATCCTGAATATGAAGCTGATGATGTGGCACGCAGATCCAAACATAACCGATGGTCCTGTCAATATTGAAAGTGGTTTTGAAACATAACATATCTTAAGCGTTAAAAATGTACTATATAATAAACAGCAAAGCAAGTCATGTTGAAGAGTCCAGTAAGAAACTGTGCTGGCAATGTAGGGCCAGACATTGTAAGAAAATATTCGTGTAAATATATTCTATAGATAATAATGGTGAATACAATATAAAATACATAGATAATACGGTAATCCAGTGGATTAAAGATACTCAAAACAGTGTTGGCAAACTTTTATTACCTAATGCATTAGAGAGAAAGCGCATTGGATCAATTAGTGACGTAGAAACCGCAGATTTATAATATAAAATCAACGATCATTGTCATTAGGGACCATTAGAAATGAAGATGCATAATCATAATTCCATACCATATAAGTAGCTTATTGTATTAGACGAAATTAAACAAACATTATATCCTTGTGAAATTAAAACTGTTTATACATTTAATATAACGGATGATTTTCAAGAAAGATTAAATAAGCTGAGATACAAAAGAAACGGGGAAATCTTAGCAATGTCATTTAGGATCAGACAACTGATACAAGTAGCCAAGAAAACAGAGAAGCAAGCAACAGAGACAAATTTGATCAGCAGGCAAGGGAAGCAGAGTCAAAGTGGAGAAACTCCGCAGCTGCGGAGAAAAGACAATTAACTACAGAATATGAAAATTTATTAAGGAGACGTGTAACTACTGTGGAAGTTGTAAAATCAAAATTAGGATTCATAAAACTTCATGCACAAAGACATGGAATGCAGACTAAAGAGCCAAAAAGACATGGAATGCAGACTAAAGAACCAAAAAGACATGGAATGCAGACTAAAGAGCCAAAAAGACATGGAATGCAGACTAAAGAGCCAAAAAGACATGGAATGCAGACTAAAGAACCAAAAAGACATGGAATGCAGACTAAAGAACCAAAAAGACATGGAATGCAGACTAAAGAACCAAAAAGACATATAATGCAGACTAAAGAACCAAAAAGACATGGAATGCAGACTAAAGAGCCAAAAAGACATGGAATGCAGACTAAAGAACCAAAAAGACATGGAATGCAGACTAAAGAACCAAAAAGACATGGAATGCAGACTAAAGAGCCAAAAAGACATGGAATGCAGACTAAAGAACCAAAAAGACATATAATGCAGACTAAAGAGCCAAAAAGACATGGAATGCAGACTAAAGAACCAAAAAGACATATAATGCAGACTAAAGAGCCAAAAAGACATGGAATGCAGACTAAAGAGCCAAAAAGACATGGAATGCAGACTAAAGAACCAAAAAGACATGGAATGCAGACTAAAGAACCAAAAAGACATGGAATGCAGACTAAAGAGCCAAAAAGACATGGAATGCAGACTAAAGAGCCAAAAAGACATGGAATGCAGACTAAAGAACCAAAAAGACATGGAATGTAGACTAAAGAGCCAAAAAGACATGGAATGCAGACTAAAGAACCAAAAAGACATGGAATGCAGACTAAAGAACCAAAAAGACATATAATGCAGACTAAAGAACCAAAAAGACATGGAATGCAGACTAAAGAGCCAAAAAGACATGGAATGCAGACTAAAGAACCAAAAAGACATGGAATGCAGACTAAAGAACCAAAAAGACATGGAATGTAGACTAAAGAACCAAAAAGACATGGAATGCAGACTAAAGAACCAAAAAGACATGGAATGCAGACTAAAGAACCAAAAAGACATATAATGCAGACTAAAGAGCCAAAAAGACATGGAATGCAGACTAAAGAGCCAAAAAGACATGGAATGCAGACTAAAGAACCAAAAAGACATGGAATGCAGACTAAAGAACCAAAAAGACATGGAATGCAGACTAAAGAACCAAAAAGACATGGAATGCAGACTAAAGAGCCAAAAAGACATGGAATGCAGACTAAAGAACCAAAAAGACATGGAATGCAGACTAAAGAACCAAAAAGACATGGAATGCAGACTAAAGAACCAAAAAGACATGGAATGCAGACTAAAGAGCCAAAAAGACATGGAATGCAGACTAAAGAACCAAAAAGACATGGAATGCAGACTAAAGAACCAAAAAGACATATAATGCAGACTAAAGAACCAAAAAGACATGGAATGCAGACTAAAGAGCCAAAAAGACATGGAATGCAGACTAAAGAACCAAAAAGACATGGAATGCAGACTAAAGAGCCAAAAAGACATCTATAAAGGACAAGACCCAAGCATTAAAAAAACTTTTACAAGAGCAGTTGAAAAGTGTTCAAACGTAACGATCTCATATAGTTGGACATTTGGCGAAGTTAGAGTGAAGATTTAGAGAACTACTGGTAAAGATTAAATCACGAAGTGTGGGGAAAATATCATTAGGTGAAAGGCTGAAACAATTGTTCGGATAAAAAGGGTGTAATGGCAGCAATCGTTTCAATGACTTCAATGTCAATATAAACTGCTGCACTGTCCATAAAAAAATTGCTAAGACGTACTGTTTTTCCACTCCATCCCGACTCATGGGCTATATTGATCCTCCATTGAGAGCATAGTGCACACAAACCAGCAAAAACTTCCCGATTTCCAGCACCACTTGTATATTATTTCACAATAATAAAGATAAACATTAATTGCAGTAGTGGTTAAGTGTTCCTATAAACAGACCATTTCGCACTGATTGACCTAGCCACATGAACGAGAGCATAAAGTATACAATGAGAATTTGTCGAATGAAGGCGGTAAAATGTGGCGTTTACCAGTGTTAAGTCTAAAGTTTGTTCCAGTTCTGTCAGGGTGTATTATCTATAAACTCAGCTGGAAAAGGCGTGTGACAAATTTAGTTTTTAAATATATTACAATTGTTTGTGGTATGGCGTGTGTCATCTAGGTTTCTTAAATATGTTACAGTATTCTACCAGCATTACATTGGGAATTAACATTGGGCAAGCACCCAGTTTATTTTATATCCAGCCGTAACACGGGGCCTGTTCAATATAAGATACCTAATTATTATTATTATCATTCTTGTTATTATTATTATTATTATTATTATTATTATTATTATTATTACTGAGATAAAACATATAGTATATGTATCATGAGTGTGGATAAAACGCAAGTTTTCAGAGAGAGAGAGAGAGAGAGAGAGAGAGAGAGAGAGAGTTACCCTTTCTATGAGTTTCCGAAGACAATGGCAAATCCTCTGTTAGAAATGTTCAATGACATATCTTTCAATAATCAGTTTATAAAAATCAGTGTTATATTTTGAAACATGGAACGAAGGCAGTATGACTTTGCGTGTGTGCCACAAATTTCAATACGTTGCTATCAGTCTGTCATTAATTGCCTACTTGACAATGACCGCGAGGCAATATTGTATGACGACCATAAAAAGAAAAAGAAACAACACTATTTAGTTATTTTAATAAAACTTTGAATGTACACAAGGGAGAGATTTAATCAGCATTTACTACAAACCTGCTCATGCTGATGGCGATGGTGGAAGTCAAACCATGCATCGTGTCGCTAATACCAAACTATAAAGCTTACGTCTGCAAGATGTACGACAATGTTACAAAAACAATCAACGCACACATTATACAAATCTCTTCGACGAAAAGTATCCAGATGTCAAACGAGAGTACCAGGCATCGATCATCAATGTCAAGCAGAACTTTCTCGTTTAGCGTCGTACAACGGATGTCACAAATATTTGCTTTGTGTCATTGACATGTTTTCGAAATCAGTTTGGGTAATTCCATCGACTATTAAAACAAGTTCAGAGTTAGTACGATCTTTAAAACCTGGTATTCAAATAAACTGGTCCACGCCCTCTAAGATGGCAAACAGACAAAGGAACCGAATTTCTGAATCAAGCTTTTGAAGAAAGAAATGAGAAAAGACACATTCATTTTGTCACCACCCAAAATCCTGAAATGAGTATCAGTGCCGTGGAACGTTTTCAAAGAACTTTATAAAAAACGGATGTAGAAATATTTTACACATCAACATACTCTCAAATACATCGACAGCTTACAATCTGTACCATCTTGACATCGTCTGTGCTCCAGAAAAAGTGAACCTCATAAAGAAGTGATGATGCTTGATCGATTCTTTGGAACGTCAAAACCAGAAAGAAAATAAAGAAGTGTCAAACACCAGAGACTAAGTTCGCACAGGAGAAACAAAACTCATTTTTTGACAAAGGTTAATTATTAATCTGCAAGACAGAATTATTTCGTGTCACAGGACATGGGCGTGGATGTGATCCCCCTGTATATGCATTGGAAGATATCAACAAAGAAGTGTTAAAAGGAACATTTTACATGCTCGATTTAAAACGAATGACCAAGAAAGAATACGACGTTTACGATGTCGAAATCATTCCTGATCGAAGAACGCATGAAGTGGGAAAACATCGACTTCCACACGTGAAAGTACGTTGGAAAGAATATTTGCCCCGTAAACGATTCTTGCCGCTTCACCAATCATCGACTATAAAAAGAAGCAAAATTTACGACCATGCATTTAAACACAGCTGCATATCCTTTTCAGTATTCATCAATTCAAGAACTACAAAAACACAAAAACACCGTGGGTGTGGTGTGGAGAATATGTCCATTAAATTCAAATCGTCTTTTTCTGCCAAATCTGTGTGGTGTAGTGTGCCATCAGAACAGTCATTAGAAATTTTAACCTTCAACAATGAGATAAGCACTGATGACAATTTTACTTACCATTTGCATGGGTTTTCCTCATCCAGTCTTTCCTTGAAATATGCCGACAATAACAACAACGGTAGTCTTGCCGCCTTCGCCAGTCACAACAGCAACTCTTCCAGTCACAAAACCAGCTCTCGTCTGGAACATTTGGAAAGTCATCCTTGGACAAAGTGTGACTCTTCGGAGACCAGATTCATCGAATTACGAATAACCAATTTTATTTAATAGTACGCAGTTATAGTTCTTTAAATCTGTTTCCGAACTCCAGTTAATGTTTATTTTGCAATGCGAAATTACTCTAGTCCGTACAATTTGATCATAAAATTTGTGGCTTTGGTAGAAATTATTGATCCCATTTAAATTAAAAATGTGGTTGGAAATAAACCATTTTCCTGGTCGAAATAGTCAATGAACAAATTCAAGAACACTTTGCCGAAAATGATCCACTTATTTACAAATCCAAAACACCATAGCCAGCCAATGCTTAGTTTAATGCCTATACCGTGAGAATTCCATCAGAGAATTTGTAAATCCTCATTATCTTCCGGTCAGTACGTCGTATTTTTACAGTGTCAATATAAGTATAAAACTAGATCCTGGACAACATATTCTGTTCTCGAAAGGAAAAGTCATGGTGAACTACATTTTCGAAAACAATTCTCCAGTGAATTGTCATAGATATATCTTGTGTACCAAGATGTAGCTTGACAACGATTACATGGCAGAGGAGATATGTTAAAGCCACATTTTCGCATGGAATGCCCATCTTAAAAGCGATTGTGACTCGAGGATTTGATGCTTTAAAAGATGCAGCTTTGAAGCAATGAAAAGATTTCTTCAAAACGTATTCATTACAAACAAAATCCTAAAAAAAATCCTCCATGAATGCAACTTTAATCTGTTTATTCAGACAAGAGAAGAACTCATAGAGCGATATGACACCCCTACAAATTCGCTTGACGCTTCTGAAGAAAGCATTACTTACTCCTCTACGCCACAACAAGGACAAGGCAGAAAGAGACGAAGTTTTTGCCAAAGTTCCAGGTCATAGTTGCCACCGACCATGGCGATGATGCAAAAATCTCATTATATAGAATTTCATCATGTTTCGTCTTTGTCTGCTTCAGTACCTATCGAATTTGAAATCAAACAATTAACAGTTGCTTGTACTTGAGAGTCAAAGTTCTCAAAAGGAACGACACTAATCCAGGGGACGATGCCAGAGTGGTTGTCGCCAGTAAGTTCGTGCATTCGTTGTAGAGTATAGTCGATTTGTACTTGAATAACAAACTAGGCAGTAACAGCTCCCTTAGGGAGTACACTTGTAAAATCTCCTGAGGTACGGAAAAGAAGCCAAGGAAATAAGAAAACCGTTGTACAACTTCAACGACACAGCGTTGATTGTGGATGATGATGCATACCACAAGGTTGGATTTAGCGAGCGCCAAAAGCATATCAAAGAGGGGAATAGTTCAGAAATAATGGATGTTTGCATTTGGATATCTGATTGGTTGCGAGACACGTATTTGTTGAATGGAATGGACGTAAATCTGATTCCGAGGACAACTACCAAAATGTTACTCATCTGCATCGTCAGCAACGCAGCTCTCAATCAAAATCTTTTCGAGTTCCAACACCTCAACGTGTCCAAGGGACAAGTCACTAGAGATGGTCAGACGTTGTATACTGAACCTGTGGAACCTAACTTTGCACAGAGGATTACTTGACATCTTACTTGACATTGTTTGAAGGCGTAACAACAGGACAGCTAGGTAGAATCAGTAGCCAAAGTTAGTCACGATATTTCGTACGACGATTATGCATGATGATATGGTTTATGGGGTTTTGATTTCACTGCGGGAAAAAAGGTGAATAGCTGAGAACTTCATTGACTTTTCATTCACAGTTCGTACACAGCTCCTTGGAATCCAGCGGTGTGCTAATGTTGAATTTCCTCACCGGAAACCTAAAGAGATTCAAGCCTATAACATATAAGCAGACGACAGTCATTGCTTAGGAACCTTCTGGGTAGCCTTTTACTTTCCTAAAGACCGCATTGTGGAATAATATGATTTTTATGGATTAACTCCTCTGGCAGACATCTTTACTGTCTTTACGAGAAGACATGCTGCATCTTCACAATACAATAATGTGAGATTACATTCATAAGATTACATTGTGTGTAAACAATATTGAGTTTCGGGTTTCCCTAGAACATGAAATGATTTGTTTTTAAGCGATTTCTCTAGAAATTATGACAAATAGAAATGTGGTTTTGTGAACAATTTCGTTATGTATTTATGTTGGGCCAGTGTACACCTTACTATTCTTACTTGACAACGTTGTCAGCCTTGTAAACATGTTCGTGTTTAATATCTGGTAATATTGCATGAAAGGAAGGGACTAATCCTAGTCCTCCTTCTTCCTTTTTTGTTAAACTTGAAGTTGATTTATAAAAATATGGCGCTGACTTGTTCTCTTCCCCCCCCCTTCTCAAAATTTAACTTTAGCACATTCAGTTTGCCCCAACGCTCTGCTTCTATCTTGAATATTTTTGTACAAAAACATGGCAGCCTAATGTTAAAATCCCGCTAGTCGCCAGAAACGTTTGACCCTATTTAAAATCGGAATCCTGTCAGCAGATGGATCTCTATTCTATACAGTTGTTGTCAGGCTTTTCTTTAGTAATATTGCAATAATTTATACAAAGAAAAAAAAATGACATAAAGTGCAAATATACATATTGTGTTTATGTCAAATATTTTATTATTTTCTTGTCGACGCAGCAAAAGATTTGTTTAAATGCTGTTCTCATTGATCTTGATACACAAGAAAAATGCATGCTATTCATCTTCTGCGAACGGCAAATTACTGAGATAAGAACAATTACATAAACGATATGAAGTAGTAACACCATTATGTCTACCAATCTCTATAAAAAAAAGTTTATGACTAAAACATCGGGCTCGATGTATTAGGGTCTTCATCTTTACTTGTCAGAAGATTTTATGTAAGTTTGTTTATTTGTTTTTAACCTAGATTTATACAAATTTAATTATCCCAGGGTATGGAACATGTAATTCTGGTAAATTTTGATTACGTCCGATTGTCACGATTTATGTTCTTATATTTTATTTGTATGTGTTTGTTAATATTATTCGAGAAGGGAATTACTTTCCATGTGGCACTGCGGAAATTTAAACTCAAAGCGTTCATTTTTTAACTTATAAAAATCGTTGACTAGTCTAATTGTTAGGTTTTCAATAAAATGTGATGTTTATACTGATCACTATTAAAGTAAAAACGAATTTTTTAGTGAATAGGTTAAGTAAGCATTAGATCCGTGGCTACCTTCAACTATTGGTAAATGAATCATCCTGGATCGAATGTGATAGTTACAAAAACGTGTCAACATTGTGATAGTGGATCTTTAATCTGAATGGCAAAATTTAACTCAATAAAATTATAACATTTTCAAAACTGTTATACGAGATGATTAAGAAAATGTTTTTACTTGAATATCTACTGGATATTTACACCTTTTCATCTAAAACAAAAAATAAAACAACCGCTTTTGGTAATGTGTTAGAGAGTAAAACAAATAGTAGGCCAAAGATGGCCGACTCGCGGGGTCGGCTGTCAGGTACTCATCAGGATGAATTTTACGAGGATGAAGTTCTTGATCCAAGAATTCAGGTTTTAAGACAAAGAGATTTATTATAAACCTGTTTAACTTTTATTCAGATCATTTTTGCATCATTTGTCCCTCAAATACCCAAGTAAAATGTTAATTTCGTCTTGCTGGTAGCTCATTTGCATATAAGTAATCAACCCATACTGTGTCATGCTTACAATTATATATCTGTATATACAAGGATATACAACATATCACTTCTTTTATTAAAATGTTATAAAGTTTTATATAGTTCCTTGGTATTAAGGCCATTGGGATACAAAGAATCTAACCTATGAATCCAGTAACTTTCTTTAATTAGTCTATTCATCTCTCCATGCACATTATCGATTGATGTGAAGAAAAATCGCATAAAGAGTGATTATTTGTATTAAAATGTATCGAGACATTAGATGAGAACTGAGGATGCATACAATTTCATAATTGAAAGCGATGATTATTTATTCTCTTAGAAACTTGTACATATATGTGATGTACATGTTATCGTAAGAGGATGCTTTGAAATTGGACATTCACTGACACTAAAACTCCCATTTCCTGACAAACCAACAAGGCCAGAACATTAAAAGAGCTTGCATTCACAAACCCTGATGTGCATATCCAAAGCTAAAAGATGCAGTCTTAAAAAGGACGGTAGGAAATATTGTTTGAATTTTGCAACAAGATGAATATGTTTCCTTGATGTCACATGATCTAAATAGATTGCAAAATTGAGAATGGATATTCTTGTTGTCTCTAATACGTTTGAGAATACAACTATTGGCCCTTACTTCCGATGTGCATCTCTTTCTGAGCACAAAGGAGCTGTCATTTTTACAAGCTGCTTACTTGGGACAGCATATGTCTTTTCCCTAATAGCAATAAAAAAATAATAATAATAATAATAATAATGAGGACTTTGTATAGCGCCTAATCTTTAGAAGCTCTAAGCGCTTTACAACATTTGACAACACTTAAAAAACATATATAATGATATGATTACAAAATTAAAAACAAACACCACGAAAGTAGAAACAGAAAATATGCTGTAAATATTTAAGGCAAGGATACATTATTAAGTCTTTAAGTCTGTTCTTGCCGTTGAAATAGGTGAGTTTTAAGAGTGCTCTTGAATGAGATCACTGTGTCTTTGTGTCTAAGTGCAGTGGGCAATTCGTTCCACATTGCTGGGCCCTGGTATGCAAAAGAGCGTTGTCCACATGATTTCATCTTCATAGTGGGAATGATGAGAATAACTCTTAACATAAGTAGGTCAAAGACATATAGGTATATGTTAACTTTCTCTACATTGTGAGAGTTGTTGATCAGGTTTTGCACTACATTCTCTTCCTTCAACAGTGTATACAAAGCCCAAGAGCAGAACCTAAGCTACAAGATCTTGCACTCTTATAGTAGGTAAATTTAGTGTTCTTTCTTCAACAATATGTCTATGAAAAAAAGAAATGGCCTTTCAAAGTGAGGTTGTTGCCATGGTTAAATAGTCTGTGCAGGCAGTGTATGACCTCATCTAGAGAGCAGTTTTATTACCCACTGCTGGAAGTTTCGTATAAAAACTAACAGTAGCTCAACTTCAGACTATTATCTTTTGTCATTTAGACACTAGAAATGTGTCTAGTGTCAACATGTGTCATGTTGACACTACAAATCACCAAAATTGCCAGCATCTTTCAAAAGGTGTTTTTTTTTTCTGCACCCACCCACCCCATTAAATAACGGTGGTTTATTTCTGAGCCCTACTCTTACTGCATTTACCAATTGAAAATTGTGTGGTTTGTTGCCATTGTCTTTAGATTTTTGCCTTGAAGTTGTGGACGTCCATTAGTGTAACATTTTTTAATTTTGTATAAAGTATGCAAGGGTCTAAACATATACAAAAGAACATGGAAAATGCATAAATTATCAATAAATACAACTTTTATTAGTTTGAAAGATAACATTTCAGGGAAAATGAGGGAATTGTGAAAGAAACTACTTGCTAATAATAGGCAGTGACTAAAGGTGACTATAGGAGCCAGTTTGAAAAGAAGAATATCATAGTGCAGCCCACTTTTGGTTCAGTGCATAATCAAATAGGGGTTAGTCTGGAAAGGAAAATTACATAGTGGAACCTACATTTGGTTTAGTAGATTGTCAACCGGTCTGGAATGGAAAATTGTACACTTTTGGTTTAGTAGAGAAAAATATTATGAAGTGCAGCCCACTTTTGTTTCAGTGCATAATCAGATAGGAGCCAGTCTGGAAAGGAACATTACATATTGCAGCCCACTTTTGTTTCAATGCATAATCAGATAGGAGCCAGTCTGGAAAGGAACATTACATATTGCAGCCCACTTTTGTTTCAGTGCATAATCAGATAGGAGCCAGTCTGGAAAGGAAAATGACACAGTGCAGTCCACGTTTGGTTGACTAATCAAATAGGAGTCAGTCTGACAAGGAAAATTTGATTACGTATTGAAGTCCACTTTTGGTTCATTAGGTAAACAAATAGTAGCCAGTCTGGAAAGGAAAATTACATAGTCAGCCCACTTCTGATTCAGTAGGTATTCAACTACTGTATGTACTCACTTGTAAGTTGAATCAACTATAATTTGCCCCCCCCCCCCTTTTAGGGCTGAAAAACATTGATTTCTCTCCAACTCTCCTTTAAATTAATGTGTTTTGTGAAAGTCAGATACCATCTGCAAGGGGTGACATGTGGTCAGTGAGTCGGAGTTCCACATGGGGAAAAATAATCAAATCAAACTGGATATATGGATAGACATAGAAACTGGACAAATAAAGATGAAACCAGCTTAGAATAAATATATTTGTTTTACTCAGTTGAATATGTACAAATAAATAAATGAACAACTTACATTTTGTCCATCTTCATGTAATGAAATCCATGCATTGAACTATGTCATATAAGGGTATAAAAATGGTAATCCAGAATGATGCGATTCACAGTATCTCATAATATATTAATTCCCAAAGTATTATAATAATCAAAGTAAAGTCCACACTTTTGTGAGTCACACTGTCTAATATCTGGTTCAAAGCTTGAGAATTCATCTTCATTATCGAAGTTACAGATAAAGTTCTGAATTCCTTCACTGTCCTCTGGTCATCATAAACATCATCTGACTCAGATTCCTCATCTGAATATCTCGAACAAAATCACTGAAGAGTTCATCATCTTCTATCCCATCCATTGCATTTTCTTAAATGATCTGACCACCATCTTGTTTGGAATTTCCTCCACCCATTACACACCCACCGAGATACTAACTCAGTCCCTGGATGCTTCACATTTCCTGCCTTTGTAAAAGCTTTGGACCCTTCTGCAATCTACTTTTGCCACAGTTTATGCATTTTTGTCTTCAATGGCTTGTTTTGGCAAACATCCAGTGGTTGCAGTACTGACGTGGTGCCATCAGAGATCACAGCTTGGTATGTTCGATATTGCGAAAACTTTTGTTTCATAGACTGCATCAAATGCGCCTGAAACACACTGCTCTAGAACCCACTCATTCAAACCAAACTCACAATTTGCATAACAGCTTTCCATTCAGATTTTCTTCAGATGTCTGGCACTGTCGTCTAAAACTGACTTTTTCTTGCGCCAGAAATGCATCTGTTTCGCCGACACAACAAATTCACATTCTTCAGCACTATTGTTGTTTTTCTGTGCAGAGTCTATAACCTTTATCATAAATGGTCCATCTGTGCATTATTTTTTTTCCCCCTATTGGTAAAAGTACCTAAGTTTAGCAATTCACAATGTATGATATCTAAGGGACAGAGTACACTGTAATTGACAGAACACTGGTTGTTCATAAACTTGGACCATTATTTATGTACAGGTTGAGCTTGGAGTCTGTAAGAGACGCTTTGATCATACAGTCTTTGAAATCTCATCAAAGGATCACCACACAACTAAACAGGTGTCAGTTGCGTGGTATGATCAGAGGGACTCAACATGGCATTGAACAAGTATCAAATTTGTGGCACACTCAAAGGATTGTCCACTGGGGAAAACAAAGCAGTACTGATTTTACATGCTAAAGGATTAAGGTTGTATTTATCTGATTAGCAGTATGGCAAAGTATATAGTTGGGGTGGGTGCTCCCAGTATTTTATTTAAACTATTCTAGAAGTACCACCCAGGCTCTGTTATTGTTGGAAGTTAAATTTAGTGATAGATGTAAAGCTCTGAGCCCCCAGTCAGCAATGCTGACGGTTAGATGGTTAAATATACAGAAGAGGTTGAAATTCAATGAATAACAATTCAATAATCAAATGACTCAAATTTTCAATTACACTCCTTCTGCTCGACCCTTTAATAAGCATCACTTGATTAATAGTGAGATTGATTCCACCTGTCCTTGTATTTCTACTCATCTGTTGTATCCTTTCTCTCTCTCCTATTTTTCCCAATTCCTTCTCCTCTTCCTCCCCAACCTTTCTCCAAATTCCTTCTCCTCCTCCTTCTCGACTTTCTCTAGACTCCTTCTTCTCCTCCACTTTCTCTCCCACGACTACCCTTCTGTCAACTTTGACTGTCTCGGCTACAGTCTCGATTCCGTTTCTCTGTTCACTAAAAAGCTTCCTGTGAAAACACAAGGATGGTACAATCTTTTTCCTTAGCTCACTCATCTCACAATACACACAGCCTATCATCAGATAACAGCTATTAAATTTCTTCGGTCACGCATTCGTTCACATTGAGATACCCATACATTCTTGTATGGTAAAACAAACATTATAATACAGCATGGTATCAATTACTTCTTATACATACATCAAAAAATTCCGTCACATCAGTACATATTTCTAATCCCATTATACTAAACAATATCACAATAATCAGATGCACTTCTTTACCTTACAACTCATACAAAGTATGCAAATATTCGAATATCCATGCTGTGATATATGCATACGTCCATAGTAATTAATCTGACATACTTCAACCATGTTTCCAAATTCACAATTCAAGCATGTGTAAATTCTAACATCATCGGTTGACCATCGGGGCTCGACGAAGTCAATCCTGCGCTGCTCTTCACTTATGGGTCCTCATGTGGCTGATAAGTCTGATACGAGATGTGCATGTCCTGGAGCAGTGTGTGCGCTAGAGGCTTGGGTGGGTTCTTGACGTCATGGCCTTCCTAAGTTCCCTGGCGTTGGCGACTTGTGTTCCACGGGCATCTTCAAAGGTTTTGCACCCATTACGAACAGCTGCATGCCAGCCAGATCTATCCTTGGTGCAGGACTCGAGGTCTGACTCAGATATTGAGCAGCATCTCTGGATGCCCATGATGGAGTCTTTGAATCTTTTCTTCGGGCGACCAATTTTACTGTGCCCACTAAATAGAACTCCATACAAAATCTGACGTGGCATTCAAGACTCCTCCATATGGATGACATGACCCGTCCACCGGAGTTAGGCTGCATGACCATCACTTCAATACTTGTTAAGCCTGCTTTATCTAGCACTTCTAGGTTTGTCACTCTGCCTTGCCATCTGATGCCCATAATCCAGCGCAGGGCTCTCGTGTGGAAGCGCTCAAGCTGCTTGATGTGCTTCTTGTATGTTGTCCAGGTCTCAGATCCATATAGGAGGCTTGTTAGCACAACTGCTTTATACACCTTTATCTTGGTGGAGAGTTTGATATTCCTGTGACTCAACACATGAGAGTGGAGACGTCCTATTGATTGACTGGCACTGCTGATGCGTGCCGTTATCTCTTTGTCTTGCGATCCATAGGAAGATATGATGCTTCCAAGGTACTTGAAGTGATCGACAGCTTTCAGCTGGGTGTCTTCGATAGACACAATCGGGGGGCGAGCTATGGTGCCTGGGACAGGTTGATGAAGTACCTCTGTCTTGTTCAGACTGATAGTGAGTCCAAATAGTCTCAAGGCTTCCGCTAAGCGAGTAATGATGATCTGGAGATCTGCTTCCATGTGTGCCATGAGAGCACAGTCATCCGCAAAAAGTGCTTCAAGAATAAGTTTCTCCATTTTTTTGGACCTGGCATTCAGTCGGTTCAACTTCCTAGGGCAACTGAGTCATGCTAGGATGAACCATAGTGCATCTCTGTTGACCGTATTGAAGGCCTTTGTGAGATCTATGAAGACACCGTACAAGTTCATGTTTTGTTCAATGCACTTTTCCTGTATATGTCTCACTGTGAAGATCATGTCGATCGTGCACCGATCTGGTCTGAACCCACATTGGTCCTCTGGCAGTATGGCTTACAAGACATTGCCAACCAGACGGTTGAGAAGGATGCATGCCATAATCTTGCCTGCAGTCGACAGGAGTGATATGCCTCGATAGTTAACTGCAGTCAGCTTTGTTCCCATTATTTTTGTATGGGTGACAATCATTGCATCTTTGAACTCCTGTGGCATGGACTTCTCCTCCCAAATGCTAATCAGGATACAGTGCAGTGTATCAAGGGCCTTAGGGCCAGCTGCTTTGAAGTGTTCAACAGGAATTCCATCCGCGCCTGGTGCATTGCCAGAGCTGATCATGTTGATGGCTCGCTCAACTTCTTCTGTGGTAGGGGGCAAATCAAGGTCCGAGATAGTTGACTTCAGAACAATTGTGTCTAATGCTGCAGAGTCAATGGTGGAGGGCATGTTCAGTAGGTTGGAGCAGTGTTCCTTCCACCTGTGGGTGATACTCTTTTTGTCCTTGAGCAGAGTGGTCCAGTCTAACATAACGCAGTAATAAATGCACTGGTTTACTATGAAGTAACCTAATAGCAAATTACAAAATTAGTTCTGACCACAAGCTAACAATCTATATAATTCTGCCTCGCATCTACTAATTCTCTACGTAGGCTCAAGCCCATTTCTCAAACATGCATGTAAATGAAACACTACAAAGGTAGTTCTACATACTAAACGATCCTAGTATTTAATGTACATACTACAAATAATTACAATCATGATGCTGTAATATTCTGCAAAAATCAAGCAAATAGCTTATTGACCTTTTTGAAGCTTTGTCTTTCCTTAGAATCTATCTCTCTAAGTTCTGCCGCCAGATTACAAGTGGCTTCTTTCTCGGAGTAAACCCTATTGATCTGCAATCCTTCCAGGCAAATACTAAATTACCCTTATGATTTCTGAAGGTATCATTGATTTCTGCATTGTAATTATGCCCGCTATCAATTTTGATTGGATATTGCTGTGAACCGATCCAATCAATCTTAGCAGACCAGGTCCCTCTCACTGTCTGTCAGCGTGGGGACGGATAAGAACATGTCCCATTCACCCCATGGACTTTTCTTTTGATCCTTGTACTAACTTTAACATATAGGTGTGATAACGGCAAGCCTTTCTTAAGTAACGCAACCGGTCGCCTTTGCTGATTCAAGTTTCCGGTCTCTGGCTGGTCATGGTTACCTTGCGTAAGAGTTCAACACTAACCCCATGGCAGTCTTTAGAGATCAAACACATGGCCACAGTAATATTCCCAAGACAGGTAGATTGTAGCTTATGCATGACTTTATAGCTGAGGCTTAGCAAACGTTACAAGCAGCTCAATCAAAACATTGTAAATTGAAAAACAAAGCAAGTTTTCCTTTACAAGCTTGAGGAGTAAAGTAAGATTTTATTTTTTTATCTCTCACTTAGAAGACAATCCCTATTCTGCATTAGTAAATTTTTTAGTAAGAAAAAGTTAACTTATAAGAGAGCATATACAGTATAAACTAGTCTGAAAAGGAAAATTACATAGTGCAGCCAACTGTTGGTTTAGTAGTTAATTAAATAGGAGCCCTTCTGAAAAGGAAATAATTTAGGCCCACTTTGGGTTCACTAGGTAAACAAATAGGACCCAGTCTGGAAAGGAACATTATATAATGCAGCCCACTTTTGGTTCAGTAGATAATCAGTTAGATGCCAGTCTGAAACAAAAGTTACATATTGTGGCCAAATTTGGATTCATTGGGTAAACAAATAGTAGCCAGTCTGGAAAGGAAAATTACATAGTGCAGACCATAATCAGTTAGATGCCAGTCTGAAACAAAAGTTACATATTGTGGCCAAATTTGGATTCATTGGGTAAACAAATAGTAGCCAGTCTGGAAAGGAAAATTACGTAGTGCAGACCACGTTTGGTTCAGTAGGTAATCAAAAGTAAAGCAGGTTGGAAAGGAAAATTACATAGTGCAACCAATAATGATTTATTAGATAATGAGATAGGAGCCAGTCTGAAAAGGAAAATGACACATTGAAGCCCACTTTTGGTTCAGTAGGTAATGAAATATAAACAAGTCAGAACAGGAAAATGACATAGTGGAACCCACTTTTGGTTCAATAGATAATCAAACATACCGGTATTAGTGGTATTCATAGCAAAATTTGCAGTTACTGTAATTAAGCTAAATATTCGTTTCTTTCAATTTTCCGGACATCATGATTTTCAAATTTGTAATAATTTTCAATAATATTAAACACAAAAGTCACCAGTTTTGTTTTCTAAAGCTGACAAAAAAAACATTCAGATTAGAACTTCAACTGAGGAACATTTTACCCGTTTGCAAAAACAGGTATTTTAGTAGATGACCATGAGACTGCAAGACAGTTAACCATATAATATATTGAGGATCAATTGAAAGTGTTGTTAAACAAGTCAGCTCACCCCGTGACTCCTGAGTACTCAGTGAGATGTACCAAAGAGTTGATGTAGACAATTCACATTTTTAGTAAAGCAGATTAGCTTGTGTGATATAGTTGTTTGCAGTTAATTATCTTTGTTTTGTTTATTTACTTTTCCTGTAAGCTGAACTTTGTTGAAATTTATTTGTGACAAAATTTATTTGTGAGAAAGCGGTAAGCATCTCCATACGTAAGTGTCACAATTTCTTGTCAACTTAGTTTCTTTTAATTGCAGATTTGCTGTTGAAAAACCAAATTTTGGACTCAGTGGGTTCAGTCTTTCTACTTTGAGTATTGTTACGAATAATGATGTTATATAATTAAATTCCTGAACCAATCAAAGTGATTTAATTCATGTTGATTGTTTAGGGCTTTCATGACCATATTTGGAGGTGTAAAGTTGAGATCATTTCAAGCATTTTGCAAAGAAAATATGGATTATTTTTCAGATTTTCAATATGAATAAATGTAGATTGTTTAGGTGATATCTCCTGTTGGCAAAGACAGTCTTCATGATAACGTATTGATATTAGAACTTGCTCCAATCAGCAACTTGGATACATCATAGTCTAGGTCATGTTCATAAATAAGGTTCAGACTTGTTTTGGCTTTAATGAATCGATTTTGTTTTGCAGATTAAGCAGTTATGATATCTTCCACAGTTTGTGAACTTGCACAGAGTTTACAGAAATTACAGTCCAATTTAGATTATCACCAATGGCAGTTCATGTTCAGTATGAACAGACTGACACATGTTTTAAAGCAAAAAAGACCACATACAGAACCCGAATTCTTCATTTGTAAACATTGCTCCACTGAAACATTGTCATGAAATTATTGGTTGTTGGCAGGTGATAATATAACCAGCATTAAACTTGCTGGCACATCAATACACGGACAATAAATATATTAATTTTCTGGACATTACAAATTTGAGAATATAGATAATTTTCATTAGTGTATGAATAATTGCAAGAGAGAGAAAAGTAATTATTTTTTAATGACTGGATATTTAGGTCAGTGACGGTAATTGGTATTCTAACACCAACCTAGCCTAGATAAATTTGCTGGGTTCCCATACAGTGGGATTGTTAGTCAAACACTTACATTATTGAAAGTATGTTTACACAATCTTGTTTGGGTTTTTCCCTATCATTTCTTACTTTTTTTTTAAACATATCAGTTGTACCTAATTGCTCTGTAAATATTGAAAGATTTGGCAAAAGAAGTCAACAAAATAGTGTGGGATTTTTATATTATTCATTTCAAATCTAAATGTAGGATTCTTAAGGGATCAAAAGGTAGTCACGAGTTATGAAATGGGTACCTTTCAATCACTTCTGAGTGATGTCACTGTGCTGTCAGTCAGAGAGGCATAAAAATCTACTTATTAAATTCACAAGGTGAAGATTACATGGCAAATACTGACAAAAACTTATTTATGCAATTGTTGGGACTCTGAGACTGTAATACATGTAAATACATTCAACCATAATCATGACTTTTTCTATGCCTCCACTGCTGGTAGCCCATTTGTTATATGTAGGTCCAGTCCACCTGTCCCAGAAAGCTTGTTAACCAGATTGTGCAAAAACTGCTCAACATAGACACATTACATTTTGTATGCATATTTGTATTCATATGTAGATGACCTCATCAGATTGTCAGGCCATTACAGCAGTTGTTCCATTCTTTATACACGCAGTCATTTTTGAACTCTTTTAACCTAGCCTTGTTTTTATGGAAAACCTTGTTAGTGTCATTAAGCAAAGACCACTTAGAACTTAAAATACATCTGTCTTTTTAAGTTGACTTTGACATCCCAGAGCACCTAGATACATGTATGATATATATACTCATAAAATGGGTCCAGTTGCAAACAGCATGGATCCTAATATGACCTCATGTAATGCACTGGCAGATCGGGGTTTTTGTATTTTGTTTTACTGATTAGTTCTAAAAGCTTCATAAACCCAGATCTGCCAGTGCATTATGTGACAGCAGATCTGTTTCTGTGCAGTTTGCAGTTGGATCCAGCTTATAAGTTATATATAGTACATTGTTTATGTATCTAATGCATCATCACAATTCATTTCATTGTCTTAGGGACCATACCAGTGCAGTAACATTTATATCTGAGAAATGGAACAATACATTGTCACTTTTGATGAATTTTTTTAAATTCACTTTTTGAGTTGAGATCAAACTTTTGATAAGTTTGACATTTACTGCAGGTGGAGCTGGAAAGACTGAACAGGGCATCAGAAGACATCAACAGGCTTGAATTGGAACTAGATGTAAGTAATCAGTTCATCACCTGCATATAATGACCACCTACCAATAGAGATGACCAATTTTTGTCCCCTCAAAATTTCATGTATAGATTGCATGATAATAGCGCACCCCACCCCACCCCCCACCCTGCTCAACATGAGAAGTGACTGCTATTCTTTTGGTCCCATTGGCCATCAATTACTGCTGTGTAGCATGGTGACCAGTGCTTACACTGTATTGGATGTGAATATCTGCTGTGTCCCTCATCTGTATTCCTGTTCTCTTTGAAAGACAGTCTCTGTCACTTGGTTAATTGATTTGAGCAGTTGATAATTATGTTGAGGGCTTTCTGTTTGTGCAGCGAATCAGTCTATCTATTTATTTTTCAATCTGTCATAATCATTTGTTTCAGGCACATTTAATAACTTACATGTATATAAAAACCATCTGACTACAAAGACTGCTTGTATGTGCTTTTCTGAGTGGTTGTTATTCACAGGTTAAACTGTATTGTTGGTACAGTGTTTGTATTTATACATTTTATATACCTGCCAAAAGCAAGAGGTATGATGTTCATCTGTCCGTACATTCATCCATCTCTTTCCTATTTTGTTTTCTGTATAATAACTTGAGGTCTGATCCATCTACAATAACTTTATGAACTTCTTGAGACTGTGATAAGAAAGAAACCAGCTGATATGGGGGTAAAAATTCAGAGGTAGCAGTCACTGTGACTGAAAAACTATAATGGTTACCATACAGTAACATTTGTTCTATGGCACAGATCGAAATGAAACTTTGTTGATTATTTTCATTTGTGGTAAGGAAGAATCCTAACGATTTTGGGGTTAAAAAGCCATAGGTCAAGGTTATTGTGACAGAATGAAGAAAAATTGTTTTTTTACCAAAAGTTTCAGTTCCTGACCATCTACCTTCACCAATAATTTTGTGATACTTACATGTTGAGTAAGAAAGAAGTATTGATTTGTGGATTTCACAGGTCATGGTCACTGAATAATTTTTTCATATTAATTTTAGTTCTATAGTATTCTCACACCATCCTGTTTGTAACCCCCTACCGATTTTAAAAACAGAAGGCATTAAGGATATAAAAAATTCACAGAGCTTAGTCATTTCATGCATTGATATGTAATTTCAAACCAGATTGTCACCATAGGGTCTCAAAACACTGTCAACTTGTTGGCATTTCAAATCAAATGGGAATTTCTTTAGCAACACAGTTGCCATATTTGCTTGGGCCAGTCGATGTTTTCAAATAACAGATGTGATGTAGTTCACTGTTTTGAAAATCTCAGTAATTCTGTAAATTTTGGATTTACATCTTGAACATATCTCTTCAAGAGTTCGTCCGATTTATTTGTTCAATTTTTATTAGAAATATAACTAGACATTGCAAGTATTGGATGCAGACAACACAGTTTTTACTAAAATAGAATATTCTAGAAACTAGAAATGGACAGCAAGCAGTCTGACTGTTTGTTCAAATTGATAGCTTCTATTTGCAACGTCAACAAGTTGACATTGACAAGTTGTGCATTTTTTATCTCCTTGATGCTTTTCATTTTTAAAATTGGTAGGGGGATACAAACAAACGGGAGGGTATGCGAACACTGTAGACCATGTACCTTGACCAAAGTTTATGGAGGGCTTGCACTTAAGGCATAGAAGAGGCCTATTGATTTTGGGATCAACATGGCAAAGGTCTTGGTCAGTGAGGTCAGTGAGGCTCAAATAAAAATGGTTTATGCAAAATATTATTGAGAATCTGTTCACGGACCAAGCTTTTTGGATGGTTTGTACATACAGTAACAAAAACACCCATAAATTATCAGGTCTGAAGATCAAGAGTCATGTTCATGGTTAATCTAATAAGTAAATAATGGTTTCTGCACAGTGCACTTAGTTCTAGACTACATGCTTTGACCAAAAAGATCATTGTCATTGAGACCCATCTTTCAGTACTCTCAGAGTTAAGCATGCCTTTTTGTACATTGGTAAAAGACTGTTAAACTCTGTAGGCATGTAATATGCTGCTGACACTGTCTTGTAAGCTAGATTGCTCAAAAATGAAACCAGACCAAATTTAATATTAAGATACCCTGAGTTGGTCTCAGGACCTGGTTTGGCTCTGGTTACTATTGCCTAATATTTAAATTTTTTTTCACATTTTTTAATTTCTAAATAAACTTAAAAGGTTAACTGTTTTCTTATAATGATAGGTTGAAGAAAGATAAAAATTTGAGGTTGAACAAAAATGTCACTTTTTCAAAATCAGTGATTAAGTAATCTACGGCCAGTCACAGTGTTTAGCATCATTAAGTTTTATTGACTCTTGGTTTAGCATATTGCGATATAATATTTTAGCAAATTAATAATGGGAGAATTTTTTTAAAAAAAATTGTTGATTGTTGTCAACTATTTAATAAGTTATATGTGGCAGCATACAACACTATGTCGGCACAGATGAATGGCGGACATCGCTATGTCAGCACAGATGAAATGAAGCATTGGTATTTTATTGCAACACAAGAGACCACCTGTCATGAGAGAGCAGTTTATTTTGGCAAAAGCGATGGTCTTTCAAAACAGGTTCCACTGTACTATTATTACTATTGTTATTATTATTAGAAACTGCAAATATATTGCTTTGATCATGATCAAAATTTATGAAATCTTCCAGATGGTCTCTAACTTCTCCCTGTTCTGCCTATAGGGAGAAGTGTGTTTTCCCTATTTTGGAAACGTAGATGGTATCTGAAATTATTCGTCCATTCAGGCAAGTGGCCTGTTGAAATTTACTTGTTTGATCAGTATGGTATTTGAAATGTTTTGGAAGAAACTGTAAGTGTAATCATTTTTATGCGACTTGATCAATGCCAGAGTTGAGCCACATTGCAATTGTGATAATATTTTTAATAGTGGCTTATTTGTCTTTTCACAAGGGCTTTTCCCCACTGCTAAAGTAGGTATTGTAGGGCAAATTTAGCTTGTAAAGTTCAAGTTTCAGTTGCCGATACAATTGGACACCATTTATGGCCATCATCCATGATGTTACATGAATGCATATCTTGTTTTTTGTTTTTTTAATTGATCAGGATGCCAGAGCAGCCTTTCGACAGACTTTGTCAGACACAACACACAAACTAGATGCACTTGCAAGGAAATTGGGAACTTGTGTGGACAAGGCCAGACCATATTATGATGCCCGACTTAAATCCAAAGAGGTCACAGTTGTTTTTCTCCTTTTTCGTTTTTAAACCATTTTACATTGTCCAATTAAAATACAATATCTAGCAGTACCTTATTGATAGTAGTTTTGTAATTTACCTTCTTATCATTTATTAAACATGTACCTATACTCTGGAAACTCCTTAGCATTAAAATAACCAATATTGCAACTGTTACAACAAGGACTAGACCAAAAGGATTATAATAGTTACTGAATATTATTAACTAGCATCTATTTGGTATTCATGTTCCCATTCATTTGTTTGTCCACATGTTTCTTCATTGATCTGCCTGCCTGTCATTTGTTTCAATTCCATAAATTCCATGTCATTTGAGATAAATTGATGAAACTTTGTATGTTAAATGTAATTACTAGAGAGGATGTTGTGTACCACTTTCAGGGTCCTAGATTCAAAGGCAGCAAAATATTTTATCCTTTATGCCATTAAACTATATTACTCTTTTTGGTTGAGGAATAAAACTTTAGGCAATTTTTGATGGTGAAAAGGATGTTGGATATAACCTCCAGATATAGGTAACAGATCTGAGTACAAAATTTATTTAGTACTGACTTAATTTCCTTCAGATTTATTATTCTTAATCCACATCAGATACAGTTTTGAAATTTAGTAATCACTGAAGAATTTTAAAAACCGACCATATTTTGCCTGTCATATATATTGTTTATTGTTTGCATAATTGAATATACATTATAAGGCCATCAGAAGATCTAAATGAAGTCCAAATAAAACTTGTTACTAAAATTGCTGAAGCATGATAGTTCAGTGGTATGTTTTGAAATAAAGTTTTAGCAGCCATTCAGCACAATTATTTGCATGATTTGGAACAAAATTTCATTCATTTGTCTAGAAGAAAACAGGTTAATAAATGTATAAAATGTTGAAGCAAGGAGTAGCCAGGCTGTCATACAATTACATGAGGCAGCTTTGGCATATATTCTCAGGGGTAACTTTCCAGTGTCTAGATCTTTCATTGCTTCGTCTTAATGCTGAATTATGGGCAATCTCTCCTGGGTTTTTTAATTTTTTAAAGTTGGCATTCTCTTTTCAGTAATAATATTTATAAGATCTCCTTTTGTGTTATTTAATTACTGTGTGCTGTAAGTGCAAAACCATTATGTCATAACCTACACTTAAACTATTATACATAAGTGATTTTAGAAATGTTGTTTTCAAATACTGTACACCTGGACATGGACAAACACAAAGATAACCATATGTAGCCTTTATAAACAAGATTGACTAATTTATGCAGGCTCAACAAGAGACCTCAAAGGCAGCATACAAGTATGAGAGGGCATGCAGCATGCATGAGGCAGCTAAGGAGATGGTACAGCTTGCAGAACAGGGTTACTTGCAGAGAGAGGAACCCTCTGATCCAGCCTGGCAAGAAATGATGAACCATGCCACAATGAAGGTCAGGTTCTTTTATTTTTTCCCGTTCATGAAAGCTTGATTTGCCAATCATTTGGGCATCCATGTGCTTATTCATATGTGGTGTCTGTCCATCCACACCCAAGACTAGGGTCAGTATTAGAGTTTATTAGATTGAGCTCAGTGTTAAAGAGCTTATGGAAAGGTCTTTTGTGCATTGTATGTTGTTCATTCATCAGTTGGCACAAGTTTGTTACCACTACTTCTAGACTACTCTTTCTGAATGGATGGTCTTATCCACATGGGGTTTTCACTTAATGACTTGTGAAGTCTAGTTGGTCCTAAATTAAAATGGTGCCAGTCTGGCAGCCAACATGGCCACCATAGCAGCCATCTTGAAAATCTTATTGCTACTTGCTCCTGCTGAATGGAAAATGATATTGACATGGGGTTTTGACCAGAAAAGTTATGATGTCTAGTTGTTCCAAAATGAAAATGATGCCAGTCTAACAAATAATATGGCCACCATGGCAGCCATCCTGAAAATCTTCATATTGTTAATCCTACTGAATAGATGGCCATATCGACATGTAGTTTTCACCAAAAGGCTTCTTATGACAGCGAGAAGGTCCTTGATGAAAATGGTGCCAATCTTACATCCAGTATGGCTGCCACAACAGCCATCTTGAAAATCTTATCACTGCTTCTTCAGAATGGATGGCCATAATGCCATGGAGTTTTCACCTAAGGACTTCTAATGATCTCTCTTTGATCCAGATTGAAAATGGTACCAGTTACAGCAAATATAGTTGCCACAGAAGCCAATTTAATGATCTTGCCATTTTCAAGGAACTCAGCAATGATTTTAAACTCTTTTCAGCCAGTAGAGGTCAGTCCCATCAAGAAACTCAGTTACTTTCTTGTTATATACGCTACCAGGCGAAATGGGCGACTAAGTCACCTAAAAAATGTCAACTTTGCCTTCTTCTGTTTGGAAAGTGAAAATGACTTCACCCTGTGATTTTTTTTTAGAGGTACATTTTTGAGATAACTTTTGAGATGCCCCCTCGCCTTAGGCAGGTTTATTCTAGTATTGTGTTGTAGCGAAAGGTATTCTTTAAGCCATCAGTAGCTAGGTCTAGTTTTGATATCAGTTACGCTGACAAACAAACTCTTGCACATTCACAGGCATGTGTTTTGATAGCTGATTGACCATTAACCATTTCCCGAGTTGGCAACTAGGCCCCTATCACTACCCAATTTATGCATGTTATCCTTTGATGATAAAAACATGCAGACTTGTGTTTCGAAACTAACAATAGTATGTATATAGCAATTTGTGTTTTAAGAATAAAATCGGTGATCTGTATATTTTAGTTGCCTCTTGTACACTATTTCATCATAAAATTAGGTTGAAACCGTAAGTGTACCAGTAACGGGGAAAAAATGGTGGACATCGCTGTGTCTGGGAAGTACAAGTTTATTAGATTGACTGTTTTCGAAAATCATCAAGCAAATACATACAGAAAAATATACATTTCAGTGAAAGCAAAACCTAGGTATTATGTTATTTAGCCTAAGATTTAACTTTAAAATGCAATTATATAGGTCAGAAACGTATGAGACAATGCTATGTTGTGGAATTCACGAGAAGTGTTGTAAGGTCAAAGTTGTTTTCTGACTTGACTCATATTTGTGAAAATACGGAAAAAAGCTGCGAAGCAGGTAATATTTAATCAATGCCTAAAATTAATACAAGTACATAGACAAATAAGTAAACCATAAATTTGCAATCCTATCATGGACTGTTGTAGTGAAGATATATAAAGTGAGTGATTACGTTACGAAAACCCCTCCTTGTAAAAATAGATGCACTCACGTCTGTGTTGATTCGGTTGGAAAGAAGGGTTTAGTTCAAATACTGACTATAAATAAGTCATGTCTGTGATTTTATGCATTTTAGTGTGTTATGTATGAATAGTTACGGTAATGTTTTATCCGCAACAAAGAAATGAGGACATGTGTGTATTTGCCCTCATGTTCATGGTACAGGGGTTGTGTCAAATGCATTTAGAAATCTTTGAAAGTGCCATTATTGTGAACTTTTACAAAGTATATATTAAAAAAATAATGCAAAAATATATAACAAATATTGATTAAGGGTAGTTGATTAAGCATTTTTACCAGCTTGCAATTACAATAATGTAATCTAGTTACTCGGTTAAATTTTGTTACAATGCAGTTTTATTATTCTCTTTTGAGTCATATGGCCAAATAACTAAGAAAATTTTCTGCTAGAAAATAAAGTATTGCTTAAATCCAATCTTAAATGCAGATATGAATACTGGGAAATAGAGGGAATAATTTAAATAAGAGAACACACATTTTATATATATATATATATATATATATATATATTGCGTTTCTTGCTTTGCATCCACTTTTCCCAGTTGAGCTCTCACTTCTCCCTGTTCTGCCCAAAAGGAGAAGTCACTTCTCCTTAAAATTCAAGTCTAGCTTGACCCCTGTATACTATGGATTTTGTTAAACTCATGTGTATCAAATTTTGTAGTTGGTTTAAAAAAAAAAAATTCATTTTAGAATAACGCAAAAGAAACAGAAAAATATAAAATATTGATCGATGTTACATATATCGCCATAAAAGATTATATAAACATAAATTTTTATTCAAACAAGCTAATCCCTACTGCAGTAATAGGATGATTAGGTAAGTTATTCATTGCTAACTCTTAGCATTAATGCCGAGGCATGAATAGAGGAGAGTCTGACATTGTTTGCGTGCTTGTTCAAGCAAACAGCTAATTCCACTGCTATAATTAAGATCATGGTTAGGTTTTTCACAGAGTTCTGCAAAACATTAAGCTTTCAATAGACAGGAATTAGTCTCTAGAATAAAGTCAGTGACCGCAAATCAGTCTTTTTTGTAAACAAAGGTGACTGATTGACTGAAAATAATTACTTGCAAAACATTAATGTAATTTCTTCCGAAGAGGTCAGCATATGGGTAAAATATATGCAGTTGGCTTTAACCTAGAACTATTTTCATTTTATCGCTGTCGCCTCACAGGCACTGTTGGATGTAATTGAGAATATATTACCCAGCTGATTTTCCAAATGGCAACTAAAATGGAATCTTACAAAAATAAGAGACCTACATAGCACATCATTTTTTTAATTTTTAAAGTTTCCTCTCGGACAGATCTTGCATTAGATATGAGCATGTTGTGACAGTCTTGCAACGAAAGTATATTAATTTGGCCAAGCATTCAAATTACAGTATATGGGAATTGAATTAGTTGTCTGCACCAATATTGCATAGTATCCATTCTTTTTTTTCAAAAACAGTTTGTATCACTAATAATAGTAACAAACGTGTGTGGTTTCTTTATAAAATTAGTAACAAAATATAGATCTGCATTTCTTTCAGGTTCAGTTTTATTTGTCAAGGGAGGCAACTCAAATTTAGGTTGGACAAGGTAGTAGTTTATCTCAGGATATTGTTCCACTGATGGTAATCCTTGAAACAGTAGTATAAAATGTCACAACAGTAATTCCTCATGTAATGTTTCAGACATTAATATAAATTATCTAGTGATGTATCATGAAAAGAAAATTTGTAAAAAATAATATCAAGATTATTTTGAGCAATATGTTTACAATAGTAACAGTGACCATAAATAGTAATATCACTCAAGTGCTGTTCTTCCATCTGATTGTATGTAAATTTGGGTCACTTTATCCATGCAAGCCATCAGTAATCTCATAGCTTAGGACTAATTCTCTCTCTAGCGTACAAAAATAATTAAATCTGCACATTTTAATAAGAGAAATTATCTCTGTTCCAAAAGTTAGAGGACAAAGTAAATTAATTGTAACTTTCATGGATTAATAATTAATATATATTTTATAGTTATGAAGACTTACAATATAGTAAATACACTATACTCTCATTAATCAAGTTAAGTGTATTCAGTGATTTTAGTGGCAACAATTTGTGTTGGATCAGCCAGATTAGATTGTACTTGGAGAACTGGTTTGTCTTGGTCTGGTGTTTTATAGCACAGCAAAACATGTAGGTTATTTAGTGTTGAATTAATTTGAGAAAAGGGCCTTGCCCAAGAACATGTCACTGTTGCCAAAACAGGACTGATTCAGTAGTAGCATTTGCACCTGCACGCTTTCATTGGTAAGTTTGACATGCTAACCACAGGGTCAGTGTGGCTCCCACCTCCACTAACCACTTCTTACAACATGCAGGAGAGTTCATCAGGCATATTAAAACTCACTGAGCCCACCAGTTATATAAAAAGAATCGTAAATATTGACTTTCCAAAAAGTGCAGTATAATATAATCACTGAGACCATTTTTTCAGGACCATTTGTATGTGATCTTTACTGGGTCTGATCATTCATATTATTATTTTTTTCACAGGTTAATGACGCTGAGAGGGAAAGAATGGAGAACGAAAAGGAGCACCTGAAGACTATGAAGTATTACAAAGAATGTGATGACAAAGTACAAAGGCTGCAGAAGGAGCTCAAACGTGCAATAAACAAATCAAAGTAAGCATTTTTGTGCTTAATTATGTTAGTGCTGTCCCATTTTAACATACTGGAAAGCAGTTTTTTAAAACTATATGCCAGGTTACTCAGATTAATCAAAGAGTTCATATGAAAAAGATACAGAATTCTAAATTGCATGTATGGATGACTACTTCACATTAAAAATGCTTTCCCGCGGTCTCAAGTATGTTTACTGGAACAGCCCTTATCATGAAATGTAAAAATATATACTATTCATATACTGCTAGAGGGCTTTTTTTTGTTACATCTTAATCCTTAATTTATGTATTAAATCTGCATAACCTCCAACCACAAAAGGGGCCCCAAGTGGTCTAAAGTGCTCACCGTTGCAGATCACTGCCATCTCACCTCTTTCTGCATAGGTTCGAGTCTCGGGTTCGGCCAACATGGGTATGTGAGAAAGCTTGTCAGTAGCTTCTTGTGAGTTGGTGGTTCTTTCCAGGGTTTTCCCAGGTTCTTCCTCCACCATTTATACTGGCCGTCATGTATAGCCTATCTTGTGCTGAAAAATGACATTAAACCCTATAACAACTACAACAACCAACCACAAAATGATGGTGAGGCGAAAGTTGAAATGGATTAGTTCATCGTGTTGATTCAGGTGAATATGGATTTTGTTTATTCCTGATGTTGATATATGTTCATATACAAAGCATCATGTACTTCACATAATTAACTTTTTTTGCTTTCATGTTAATTAACATTCGAGTCTGAAAATCAATACAAATATTTGATTCAAAAGTTACTCTTTCATATATTGTGTAACCTTCTCATCATTTTGAAGTCTTGCAGTTAATATGGGAAGGTTTGTATGTGATGTCATTCAGCACCAGATTGAAAGGTCTCCAAGTAGGACATTTTTTCAATAAAAAAGCTTAACAAAGAACTCTTGGTTTAATAAGTTTAGTGAAAGCTTCAGGGGCTTTAGATAAACATCACACTTTAATGTTTCAGCTTTTAAATTATCATTTAATTTGTTTCTTTTTTTTTTTTTTTATTCCTTATATTTGCTGTAAGAATAAAAACATGATATAATCATGTAAAATGGAATGACCATTTGTTATTTGTGAACATTAAATAGCATTAAATATATACATATATCTAGCTGAAAGTATGTTAATATTAAACATTTTAATACACTGATCTTCAAATAATTGTCAGTGTAGATAATAGTAATCTCTTTTTTTCTTTCTATCTTTCTTTCTTTTGTTCTTTCTTTCTTCACCCATTGATCTTCAGGTGATTGTCAGTGTAGATAATGGTAATCTTTTTCTTTCTGTCTTTTTTCTCTCTTTCTTTCTTTCTTTCTTTCTTTGATGTGACAAGAAACATTAAAGATATTCCAGAGTCAAAAGTTATAATCCCTAGTTTTGACTAGAATATTTATATAACTTTTTGATAAAAATATATCTGTGTTAGTGCTAGAATTTCCCAAGTAGCCACCAAGTTTTGCCCTGAAAAAAAAAACAACTGACCAACTTACTATCGCATGTACCAGAAAAGGTCTGCATTATGGAATTTTCTGTATCAGCTCTGACTGCTATTAAACTTTAGCCATTACCCATTACTTATATTTGCTAATATTTGCTTTAACAGTTCTGGTCTTTAAAATTGTCAGACTAATAACATTTATATTATTGTTGAAATATGCATTTCTGCAAGTTCCTTTGTTGAAATTTAGCTTATATGTCATTTATCATGATTCATGAATATGTTATGGTCGGGATCTCGGTGGTTTCAAGGCAAAGATTGGCAGAAAATGGCACAATCTCCTGAATTTTCAATTGCAAAAGTATGTTATTTTTATTGAAATGAGTTGCTATCTGAACATTTTTATTGCCTACACCATTTTTGGTGATCACTAATAAATAAATTCTTAGTAAAACATGAGATTCTGTGAAAAGAAAAAACTACATACTAAATTCTATCAGTTGGAGTCCATTGTACACTTATGTTTCTGTTGAAAAATGTAGCAAAATATAGAGGTTTGTTTATTGGACTGTTAGGTGTTGTTTACAGCTCTATAAATCTAAGTCTTGAAATTCATTCTTAAATTACTGTTTTTGTTGAGCCTACCTTGATGGGAGCTTGAGATAATGATCAAATGCTTGTCTGTAGATTAAGGTAGTGTTTAAGTTTCTTTTGATCAAAATTTATTTTTACTTTCTAGTTAAAGGCAGGCTTGACAAAAAAGGGGTCTATTGTTGTTTTAAATAAACAAATATTTCCCTAAAGCAGATGCTACTTGGCCCACATCTTCGCTAGCCAAGGTTCCAATATGATAACCCTACACCTTGCCAGATTGAACAGATATTTTAGTGCTTTGTACTAGCAACATCTATTGGATTCCATGAGTTGCCTCCCCTAGTATGTAATGCCAACACACCAATAGTATGTAACAGTGGTGCATTGTACATTGGCTGAAAATGGTGGAGGCAATTGACCAAAGAAGGATACTTTGTAAGTTTAACATCGAAAGTATGACTATGTACCAGAGGGAAGCCATAACAGGCGTATTTGAGGAAAGGTATTTGTGCAAACATGGACTGGCAGTGGAAAATTGCTTATTTATGAGACCATTCAAGTTGTGTGCTCCCCTTATCTCGATTGTGTAGGAACATTGTTCAAATTTGAATAACTTAATTTTGCTTGGATGTGGTGGCTTGCCGCTGCATCCAATGAAATTCATAAACCTGAAGCACAGAAATATTTGCTCGATACACCAAGGCATAGATAGCTTTATATTAGAACCTTGGCTAGCGAAAATGCTTGGCCCAAAATTTTGGCAGTTTTTTAGAGCTTTAAAGTTGGTTAATTGGTAGGATAATGGCCTTATTGGAATCAAACTATGGTGACTTTCTCCAGAGGAGGCTAGATTACAGATGGGCATGTTTACGGAGCTTTCAAAATATTCTTCTAGGTTTTGTTTTTGGATTTGGAGGGATAATCACTGCATCTCTTTGGCATGGTTTCCCCTCTCTTTTACCAAATGTATAATTTGTAATACTAATAGTAGTAAGAAAGAGTGTGTTCTTACTAAATCCACTATCCCTCAAGGTCAGTGTAATATGTTATGGGAGGCAACCAAAATTTTGATAAATGCTTTTGTTATAATTATCTCCCTTGGATATTCTTCTGATAGTAATACTTTCAAAAGTAGTAGAAAATTCTTCTAAAAGGATGTCGCCACACTAATTTCTCAAATAAGGTTTCAAATTTTAATATAAATTCTCTAGTGACATAGAAGAAACGAAAATTTTGTATAATACAAAGGTTATTTCAAGCAGTTTATGATAATAAATAGCAGTGTCTCTGACGGTATGTTCTCCATCCAATCACATGTAAATCTGTATCAATTCAACACTTTAAGCCATAAGAGCTTCTAATACTTTGAGTCACTTTGTTTTTAAAAAAACACATTAAGTCATACACACAGACCGTTCTTCTTTCCATTCTAGATCCAGACATTTTGGTCACATTGACCTACTAAAACTGACCTGCTTATACCTGGTACTGAAATCCCAATTAGTTTTGAATGTATGTGTTGTGTCATCGAATTTATTAATCTTATGGCCTTGTTTTTATGCCAGTTTATCCATCAGACGTAGCTTTTTACAGCTTGGAAATCTGGTTTACCAGTTTGAACTTGAAAGTTTGTAAGTAATTAGAATGAATGGTCATTATCCCATCTACATTAACTTGATGTCAAAATTTTCTGCTGGGTTATTGTCCAAAACACATTACGTAAATGTACCCATTAAACAAAGATGTTTTCTTTAATCCAGTTATTGATTTAAGATGCATAAGGATGCCATAATATCAAATAATAAGAATCTATTGATTATGCAGCAGAATTAGATACCTCTCTATAGTGAATAACAATACTCAGTCACAGTCAAGAAATAAAATTCACAGCTGTTAAGCAGTTGTTTAGAATGAGCATTTAGGAGCTGTTTATATTTTGGAACCTAATGGAAAATTTTGCATCATTGCCTGTCTAAGTCCCTATATGGTTAAACTGCATTTTTCAGCATGGTGTAATGTATTTGCAGGGATAACAAAGTTTTATGTTTGTTTCAAATGTAAATTTTTGTCTTACCTTTAGGAAAAACATAGTTGCTACTTTTCTAACAGTGTAATTGCTAATCAGCATGAGTCTTACATTTTGTCCCTTGCTTTTCTTGAAAAGGGGGGCTTACATTTTGTCCCTTGCTTTTCTTGAAAATGGGGGCTTACATTTTGTCCCTTGCTTTTCTGAAAAAAAATGGGGGATATTAAATTGGATCTTTCTATTTGTCCTTCCCTCCATCCCTCTGATCATCATTCCATTTCTCTATTTTCATTTCAGCGCAACATTTTAATTACATTTGCATTGTAACAAAATTTGGCAAACAGGTCGATATTGATGACATCTTGGTTGATTTTGACTTGCAGCATTCCGTGTCATAGTTTTAGCAGAGTTGCCATTCCTGTTTGTCAGACCCACCCACTTTCATTTTCACACTGTAAATTCCTTTAGTTATTATTTGATTTCAGCCAACACAGAAATTTCTGAAGGGACAAATAAATGTTTGCATTAAATGTATTACCAAGTTTGAAGTTGCTAAGCCATCTTTAAATGTTATGGACCCTGATTGTCAGAATCGACTACATTCCACACCACATGTAAAATCTAAATATGTTTGGAATTTGAATCAGATTTGTTTTGCATCTTATTGTTGATGATCCTTGGGCCAAGTTTTGGTTTCAGTGTTCTGCAGCATCATTTAGGAGAGTTATGGCCCTTGCCTAAACTTTTTGATATGATCTTCAGTTTTACATTTTTAAACCTTACCTTTAACAGGCACTGTATAGCCACTGTTGTGCTGGGGTGATATGAATTGCACTAGATACATACGTGCATACTTGTTTCTGCATAATAACTCAACATAATTATAAAATAATGAATATGTAGCGCTATATTGTTATAACCTCAGAGGAATTTGGGATCTGGTTTCTGTGTCATTTATTGCAGGAATGTTGGGCCCACGTACTCTGCTTTGTTTCAGCACCCCATCATATGTTTGTTTTTTGGGGTTTTTTTTATTTCAAGCAAATGTTGTTTGCCATTTTATTAGCTCTCATAGACCAGAAGAGCTTACGGGATGGTCTTTTTGCCTATTGTCCATCTGTCTGTTAGTAAAAGTTTTGTTATCATGACTTCTTCTAAACTACTTAGAGGATTGCCATGAAACTTTACACACATATTAACCACATAGTCTAGTTGGTTTAATTGAAACTGGTGCAACTTGGACATCCTGTTTGACTGCCACAGTGGCAGTATTGATAATCTTAGTGTTACTACTCGTGAATGGATAGTAATATTATCTTGGGGTTTTCATTAAAAGACTTCTTATGGTGCTTAGCTGGTCCTACATGAAGACCTGCTATCCAATATGGAAACCATAGCAGCCATCTTGAAAAGCTTATCGCTACTCCTTCTGAATGGAAATTCATGTTGACAAGGTGCATTCACCAGAAAAACTTATTATGATGTCCATTTGGCCCTAAATGAAAATGCTTCACGTCTGATGTCAAATTATGGCCATTATGGCAGCCATCTTGAAAATTGTGTTATTAAATAGAAAGTCATACTGACGTGGGGTTTTGTCCAGGAGGCTAATTATGATATCTAGTAGATCCTGAGGAAAAATAGTGCTGATCTGACCTCAAATATCGGGGGCCCTGAGTGGCCAAGTGGTCTAAAGCGCTCACTGCTACAGATCACTGCCGTCTCACCTCTGTCTGTGGGGGTTCGAGTCTCGGGCTTGGCCAGTGTGGGTATGTGAGAAAACTTGCCAGTAGCTTCTCGTGGGTTGGTGGTTCTTTCCAGGGTTTTCCTGGGTTCTTCGTCCACCATTTAGACTGGCTGCCATGTATAGCCTGTCTTGTGCTGAAAAATGGCGTTAAACCCTACAACAACAACAACAACCTCAAATATCATGGTGGTCATCTTGAAATACTTTGTGTCACTACTCAAAATGGAAAGTTTTTATCAACGTGAGGTTTTCACCAGAAGATTTCTTACGTTATCTAGTTTGAGCTAAATGAAAATGATGATGGTCTGATACACAATGTGACAGACTTATTGAAAATCTTGTTATTGCTACTCCTCCAGAATTGATGGTTATATCAACAGAGGGTTTTCACTAAAACTGTGCCCTGCAGACATTCAGTATAGCCGTCATGCATGGGGTCAATTACAGATGCTCGATTACAATTACAGATTGTTTGGTACTGATGATTATGATTACCATTACACTTTATTTGGAAACCATGATAATGATTATGATGACAGGGGGAAGATTACGATTAAGGTTGCTTTGTATTTATTTGTTATCCTTTTTTTGTTCTGGGCTGATATCATACATTGTATAACTGAAAAACAATGAGTTTTAACTCTGTAATGTTTATAGACAATTATTTATATACAAATTAACATCCTAAATGAGCACTACTTGGCACTGTTTGCATCACATTCACATCATCAGTTTTAGTTATTAGTGTTGTTACAATGAATAAATATTAAGCAGCCCAGTACCCAATCTTCTTCAGGTGCCTCCTACATAATTGTTTATTGACAATCTTTAAAATGATAGAAATGTAACAACTTGCCATCAGATGTGTTACGAGGTTCAATATTGTTCTGCCTATCACGGCAACTTCTGTCTTAGAGCGATGATTGCGAGCAGCTTTAAAAAGTCTTGGCTTGTCTGTGGACTTGAACAGCCTGAAATGGTTGAATACAGAAGAAGGCCTATTAAATAATTGACCACAATGAAGAATGACAAAGAGTCACACAACATCTGTTTTCATATGGGCCTTCAAAACTTCTCAATTAAGTTGTATAAACTTGGCATTCTGCTCAGGAACCATGTAAAGTACATTTATTTGAAGTCTACTTCACCACTAACTTATACCTGATGAAAGAGTTGCAAATTGAACATGAAATTTTGAAATAATAGATGGTCACCTAATGTTATAAGACACAATGGATTTCTAGAAAATTAGATTGTATATTGGCCACCTAAAATTACCCATTCCTTATCTTAATAGTTGACATTCATGGCAACTTTTATTATTTGTAGAATTAATGTGAATACAGTTTGTGAATTTTTTGTTTATGATCTTTTGTAATCATGATTACACTGTTCAATTACACAGTCAATGAAGGATGATTGCAAGTACAATTATTGAGCTTCAGAAATCAGTGATTACAATTACGATTACATCTCGCACTGTAATCAATTACAATCGATTATGATTACAGTTGTAATTAGTCCCTGACCTGATAGCCATTATAATGAACATATTGAAAATCTTGTCACCAGTTCTTCTGAATCTTGTCTACTTTGTCCTAAATGAAAATGGCACCAATCTTACATCCAGTATTTCTGCCACACTGGCAAATTTTAAAATCTTGTCATCAAGAATATCAGAGATGGTTTCAACACTCAGAAGTTACAAAGAAGAAATAGTCTCCTCTTCAGATCTTCAGTTCCTGGACTTCAAGGGACTCTTGTTTGTCCTTTATAGTAGTATTAATTTTTATTTATTTCTAATTTACATTTTAGTGGAGAAAATGATAAAGTTAGAGGTTGACCAGAACGGTCTGTAGTTTTGTCCTTCTGTTGCAATATTCATACATGGCACAATGTTCTCTTTGTGATTGCATGAATTCCACCAATGTTTAATGAATCCACCATTAAAGCAAACCTTCAAATATGGTGCAGTCAGTTTTGCCCTGAGCATAATAAAACCTGTAACATTAATTTATAATAACAGTGCTTGACTTCACGATAACCCCCATAATAAAGTGCTTACTAAATGTCTTTTGCAAATTGAGCAGTGATCTGCTTGAATTTATTATCTGATTATTAAAAGCATTTTACCAACTGTACTTGATTAGGTTGTACAATAAACATCTGTAGTTTGGTGATAATGTGTCTATCATGACATGAAATTATAATGCATTCATTGTAGTACCCTGAGCATAATAAAACCTGTATGACATCCAAGGAAACCTAACAACTAGCTTACCTCCTACAGCAGAACAATTTGATAACTGCCTGCATTCATTGCTTGACAAAGATGCCCCAGCAACCAAGTGCAGAGTAACAACTCAAAAGTGTTCTCCATGGTATAGCAGTGTTAGGGACCAGCTTCGCACTGCCAAAAGAGACCGCCATAAAGCTGAGAGGATTTGGCTTTCCACCAGACTCACTATTCATAAGCAAATCTATGAAGCTGCTAAGAAGAATGTCACAAACATAGTCCATGCAGTGAAATCAGCCCACTACAGCAGTAAGATCACAGAAAGTTACAGCTGCAAAGAGCTATTTGAGATTACTAACAAGCTGACACTCGTATTCTCATTATTCCCACTATGAAAATGAAATCATATGGACAACATTCTTTTGCATACCAGGGCCCAGCAACGTGGAATGAATTGCCCACTGAACTTAGACACAAAGACACAGCGATCTCATTCAAGAGTGCTCTTAAAACTCACCTATTTCAACTGCAAGAACAGACTTAAAGACCTAATAATGTTTCCTTACCTTAAATATTTACAGCATGTTTTCTGTTTTCTAATTTCATGGTGTTTCTTATTATTTTTGTAATCATATCATTATATATGTTTTTTAAGTGTTGTCAAATGTTGTACAACGCTTAGAGCTTCTAAAGATTAGGTGCTCTACAAAGTCCTCATTATTATTATTATTATTATAGTACCTCTGTCATAACGTAGAATGACTGCAGCTGTGCCAATTATAAACTGTACATTTTCTCTTAAATTCCTTCAAAGTTATTTATCACACACTAATTTATTGAACCATAATATTAGGGGTTTATTCACAGATACTGTTCTTGTAAAAACCTGTCAGCCCAGCCCCCTCCAAAAGTGAAATACCCTGTTCGGTCAGTATATGCCAAAGGGGGTATTCTTATTGGTGGCCAGGTCCACTTAAGAAATAGGTATTGCAGTGCACACAACTACCTCTATGGTTGGACAAAGCCAATTTGATATATAAATACCATATATACAAGATTCACCTGACACTTGCAGAGCATTTGAACAAAATCATCAATAGAAATCTTAATTATTGAGCAAATGTGCATTTTGAGCCAGTTAATAATAGACATGTTATCATTATCAGTCTTCATTGCTGTTATCATGCTGTGTATTCAAACTAATGTGTGTAAAGTAATAAATGCACATGGTAAAACTTACTAGTTGAATCACATCACAGTTACATTCATCCCGTCTTCTGTATTTGTGCATTCCAGCAGTCAACTTAATTATTTAAGTATAAGACTTGCCAGATTCTTTATCTATTTCTTGTATCACTCTTTTGTCTCAAATGGCACACATTAGCTGTTGTCTACACAAAGCTTAGTAACTATGTGGTTCAATTGATTGGATAGTTCTTTTATCACCCAGGTAAACAATTTTTAAAGAATTTTTGACTGCTTCTTTCTCCTGAAATGCCAACTTTTTAAAATATAAAAACACAGTTCATAACTTTTTATAAGCAAGTGAACAAAACAGTTGATAAAGTTCTTTTAGTTGTACCAAAATTTCTCGCTCATGAATCTTAATCTCATATTTATAACCAATATCACCTGATGCCTTTCTTTACAAACTAGATGCCCCCCCCCCCTCCCCCGCCCAATTCCCACTTAAGTGAAAAAGCATGGGACATTGATTTTCTGGTATGTACTTGTTGCAGACTACATGTTGCTTTATTTCTCTGAAACTGTTGCATATACAGCCAGGAAACATAGGTGCATATGTTTTGAGCCATACAACTCATCTCTAGCAAAAGTAGGTAACAATTTCAATCTTCTCATGTTCTAGTGTTTTCAATAGGTTTATGTGTTTAATACCATGTCCAATGTTTTCAGTGCATTCATGTTGACAACTGAATTTTCCACTTGAAAAATTATTGTGAATCCATTATATTCTTTTTGTAACATGGGACTTAGAGAAGGATTTCTGTTGTTTCCACTAAAGGATCATTGTTCCATGGGTCATGAAAATTATGGTTTGTAATAACTTTGAAATCCATGAAAATTGGTACCCAAAGAAAATTGGAACCACATAAAAAATAGGGAATTCTTTGTAAGTCAAAGTGACCTACTTTCTTCAGTAATTCTTTTAGGTTTGTGGATCATGCTGTAGTGTAGCATGCAAGACATACAATTCCATGGAATTGTTGATGCTACCATGTACTTAGAATGGCAAGACACAAGTAACGCTTGACCCCTTGCGATATCTGTGGTGATGATGTCAGCGTCAATAGTGTTCTATCTTTGTGTTAAATCTTTTGAACATCACATAACTTAAACATCATTTGCTGAAATGAATTGAAACTTTAAGGCAATTCAGTAATCCCTCATTATAATACTGTCCTTGGGAGCCATAGAGTCTACTGCCTTATTACGAGACCACCTTATAATGAAATATGCAATACATATACAGTACTCATTCAGTATAACATGGTCCATAATAGCCATATGGTATCCTGCCTAATAGTGACACCAAGTAGTCACTTTCATATTGGACACTGGGGATTCATTTGAATGAAGGACCTAGCCAACAAGGTATATATAATCATGCTTTTTTACACAGTTCTGATACAACAATAACAGACTGTGCCCAGAGTGGCCAAGTGGCCTAATTTGCTTCCCTTTACAGATCGCACAGATCTCACCTCTCCGCATGGGTTTATGTCTCAGGTCCACCAATGTGGGTATGTGAGAAAGCTTGCCAGTAGCTAACTGTGGGTCAGTGATTCCTTCCCGAGTCTGTTGGGGTTCTTCCTCCACCAAACATACTGGCCGCCATGTATAGCCTATCATGTCCTTAAAAATGGTGTTAAACTCTCCAAACCGCTATTGCAGACTGCTTTCTTCCAATACAAGTCAGGAGTTTTTCTGGATTTTGTTTTGTCTTTTGTATCAGTATGATCCTGTTGAAATTCTACAGACAGCACTGTATACATTTATTTTGTAGGTTGTGATTAAGGATGTGTTTCACCTCTCTACATATATTTAAATGGAAAAGCTCATAAGTTGAAATCAATGGTTGGAATGATTTTTCAAATTGTGGATTATTTGGAAGAATACTATGATCCATTTTCCCAGTGGACCATTAGTTTGAAAAGTATGCAGTCATATTTTAAGCCTCACCACAACAGTACTAAGCCACATAGTGTTATCTTTGTTTATCCCTTGATCAGTCCATCTGTATGTCAATCTGGGTGAGTTTCCAGGCAATGCAGGGAAGTACAGGTTCCATGAAAACATTTCTAGTTGTGTGCTAACATGAAGTGCACACTTTATAGTCATATATATCAGATAACAATATGACTGTATTTACAGGATGTAACAGATGTCTTTATAAAAGTGACCATATACTAACATGGTTTATGCACAACAAAATAATACTGCATTGTACGAGAAATGATTTAATACATGCATTGTAAGAAATAAAGGATACATGAGTATATGCATTCATCTCTCTCTCACTCACTCTCTCCCTTTCAAACAAACATGCCATTATTCATTATTGCTAATATTCTACAACATCAAACTCATAACTAAAATAATATCAATACTTAATTTAAATATTTTAAAAAATATTTGGCTCTCTCTGGGGGGGCTACTCATGGGCTAGAATCTGAATGTAAAAGAATGATTCCCAATCAGTGCTAGGCTGATCCCAGCATTACTGTGTATTCAGGGCTGATCCCAGCTCAAGTTGAATTTGGTGCTAGACTGATCCCAGCTCACTGTAAAAGACTGATTTCCAATCGGTGCTAGGCTGATCCCAGCATTACTGTGTATATTCTGGGCTGATCCCAGCTCAAGTAGAATTGGTGCTAGGCAGAATCCCAGCTCAATGTAAAAGACTGATTTCCAATCGGTGCTAGGCTGATCCCAGCATTACAGTGTATTCTGGGCTGATCCCAGATCAAGTAGAATTGGTGCTAGGCTGATCCCAGCTCAAGTAAAATCTGTGCTAGGCTGATCCCAGCATTCAAGTGTATTCTGGGCTGATCCCAGCTTAAGTAGACTGCGTGCTAGGCTGATCCCAGCATGCTAATATATTCTGGGCTGATCCCATCTTAACCAAGTCTATTCTAGGCTGATCCCCGCATAAGAGTGTATTCTGGGTTGATCCCAGATTCGTGGAATAGAGCTAGGCTGATCCCAGCATGAAGCAAATATTCTTATATTTTTCCTATTTATAACTGTAAAAGAAATGTATTTAATGGGCATGACTTTTATGTTATTAGTATAGCTTATGAGTATCCGACTGGGGAAAAATGATCCTATCCCATGGTAGCCCCATGCGCATGAACAACATAAGGGCATAACCCATGCTGTATTCATTAATTGGTGGAGACTGGGGTGGTGGTGGGCCAGCACAAATCCATAAGAAAAGTTTGATGCAGAGACTCAAAATCCATTGTCTGTACCTTTGAAAAGCCAGAGAAGTGAAACTCTACATTCATTGTCTGTACATTTGAAAATCAGAGAAGTGACTGATCACATGGTACTCTATATGATCCAGCAATGTTACGTAAGATTATCTAATTTGGTTGGCTCTTTGAATTCTGCTGCCAATGCCAACCAATGGGAATAGTTCTGCTCATGCCCCCCCCCCCCTTCAACAAGCCCCATGAAACAGCAAGAGGCTAATAACAGTCTCTTGCATAATTCCCAGGTCTGCTTCTCAGTTTGAAGGTACATGTACGTCACCCCTATCCAAGTGTTACCCACAGACTAAGCCTTATAATTTGACATTACATCATCTTACCACACCACCAGTGGCAGTTTCTCCCTCAATGGTCTTTATCAGACAAACCCCATTGCAACACTGGCAATGTGTACCTACAATAACTCAAGATCTTTAAGTTGTGCATAAACTAAAATTTAATAAATTATCACTTTATGCACAACAAAATAATACTGCATTGTACGAGAAATGATTTAATACATGCATTGTAAGAAATAAAGGATACATGAGTATATGCATTCATCTCTCTCTCACTCACTCTCTCCCTTTCTCTCAAACATGCCACTATTCATTATTGCTAATATTCTACAACATCAAACTCATAACTAAAATAACATCAATACTTAATTTAAATATTTTAAAAAATATTTGGCTCTCTCTGTGGGGGCTACTCATGGGCTAGAATCTGAATGTAAAAGAATGATTCCCAATCAGTGCTAGGCTGATCCCAGCATTACTGTGTATTCTGGGCTGATCCCAGCTGAAGTTGAATTTGGTGCTAGGCTGATCCCAGCTCACTGTAAAAGACTGATTTCCAATCGGTGCTAGGCTGATCCCAGCATTACTGTGTATATTCTGGGCTGATCCCAGCTCAAGTAGAATTGGTGCTAGGCAGAATCCCAGCTCAATGTAAAAGACTGATTTCCAATCGGTGCTAGGCTGATCCCAGCATTACAGTGTATTCTGGGCTGATCCCAGATCAAGTAGAATTGGTGCTAGGCTGATCCCAGCTCAAGTAAAATCTGTGCTAGGCTGATCCCAGCATTCAAGTGTATTCTGGGCTGATCCCAGCTTGAGTAGACTATGTGCTAGGCTGATCCCAGCATGCTAATGTATTCTGGGCTGATCCCATCTTAACCAAGTCTATGCTAGGCTGACCCCACATAAGAGTGTATTCTGGGTTGATCCCAGATTCGTGGAATAGAGCTAGGCTGATCCCAGCATGAAGCAAATATTCTTATATTTTTCCTATTTATAACCGTAAAAGAAATGTATTTAATGGGCATGACCTTTACGTTGTTAGATAGCTTATGAGTATCCGATTGGGGAAAAATGCCAAATTGAATTTAATATTAAAATATCAAATGAGAGCCCCCAAGAGGATGCCAGTTTGTAATGTGAAAATCCATTTGGAAGGACTGGTGTCCAAAGCACATGATACTAAATGTATGTACACAACTGTTGCTGAGGAGATAGGAGACGGTTAGGGTGAAATCTGATGTAGCACGCATAGCATGACGGAACCATCATTCTACAGTCCAAATTAGATGGTATATCAAACATTGTACATAAGATGCCCAGAATTATTCCATGCAGTTATTGGTCATTGTGTGTTGCCATTTGTTTAAACATTTTATGGCCTCCAAGTACAAGACAAAAGAGGCATGAAAGCTGTCAGTTAAGTTTTATGCATTTTTAAGGTAGTAAGTCAGATTGTTGTCATGAGTCAGTTCTTGGGTTAAATTCTCTTAAAAAGTCTTAACTAAAAAATCATTCTTATAAATGTAAATAGTTTGAGAGAGAACAAGTAAACCATGGAAAGATAATACTAACATGGAATCAACATAAATCTCAAAACAAAAATGACACAGATTCCAGGTCATTAATAATTGAGTATATTAACGTTTTCTTTGTTACAACCTTTTTAACTTTGAATCAGCAGCCTAGAAAAAAAGATGAAATGACTTATCTATGCTATATTGTATTAACATAGATACAGTAATTTGTATGTATTCATAGTATAGATATATGTTCTATATTTTGTTTGTTTCTTTTCTCATTTTTTGTACTTTTTTATGCATGAAGCATTAAACTCCTGTGCTGCATCTGTGTGACATGAATTTTTCTTTGGAACATTGAGCTTCTGGTGCCAGATGCTGTAGGTGTTAAGAACTAGGGCTTGACATGGAAAAGGTACATTATTTATAGGCATCTAGAAATATCATGATCTGCCTAGTTTGACACTTTTGCTTCAGTTTCAGCTTTTGAGGAGTGTATGTTGATTACATCCCGCATGGTCAGCATGCAAGAGCTGCCTTTTATAAAATATTAAACACCTGGATTGATGGAATAGTTCACTTCTGTTTGTGCTTTTGACATAACTCACATAAAATAACATGTAGTCTTTTGTCATATATCAGCCATGTTAAATAATTTGTTGTTGAAACTTTGACCTCTTCAGATTATAATGTTCCTCTTGATCACCATTCTTGCCGTTTATTCATGATGGTTAATGCTATGAAAACTCCACCTGTAAATTTCCTGCAATATTTTTATTTGTTAAATACTTAATCATTGGAATTTAGTATTTTAATACTAAACATGTTAAAATAAACAGTAATTATTGCTATCTTTCATATAATGTGCATTGTTATATTCTCCTAAAGAGGGCCTCAGGGGAGACTAGTCCTTGACTAATCTGTCACCCTCTATAAATAAAGTATTATTATTATTATTATTATTATTATTATTATTATTATTATTGGTGATTTATACTTTCCAGCTTATTTAATTGGCAGTTTTTACTCTCGAAAAACCAATTAACAAAACTTGGGTAGGTTCTTTGTTTGCTTGATTGCTCTTTACTTATTCTTCTCTGCATCATTGCTTCTATTTGAAATAGTACAATCACAATGGATGCTGTGGACTGGGCTTACCTGTGTTGGTCATTGCCTTCTATACTCCATGACTTTATTAATTTTACCCCTCATGTCACATGTGAGTGTATGGTGCAGCTAAAAATTTGAGTTTTTAAATATAACTTGAATGCTAGCATGAATAATTTAGCATAAATCAGCTAATGTAAATGATGTAGCCAATTACTGATTCTTTGGAAATTATTACTCAGTGGAAATGCAAACTAAGACACCATCAACAGTGGCAAAAGTGCTGCCAGTACAGGTGGAGACAATTCCATCTTTGTGTATGCAGCCAACATGTACTTCTTTGTGGAAACTCGTCACAAACATGAAAATTTTGCATAGGAAAATCTGCTAGTGTAAATCTTCTCTTTGGGTGCCACCAAGTGAAGTTACCATGAGGCACCCTAGTCAGGCCACTACATTATTACAACCAGCAGCAGATATTATTGATTGTGACTATACTGCATACAGTATATTTTGTGAGGATTCCTTCTGTGTGAGAATATAATAGACCAAAACACTACTTCAGGAATATAATTATTGATCATGGCTATACTGTATGTAAAATAATCTGCTCATATTGTTTTATTTGTGTGAGAACATTTTTTATATTAATTGTAGCTATATTTCTATATAATATATTTTGCAGAGATTGTTTCCTTTTATGTGAGAATATATTATATTAGAGAATTAGCATGTTATATCTAATGGTGTAAACTGCACTGATTGATGTGTATAGTATTTCAAAGAATTTATATCTAATGCAGGAATTGTATTGCCTGAACAATGGAGAGTTTGTAATGTCATAGAAAATACGAAATCACTATTTTGCTTAAATGCGCCATGCAGATTTGTGAAAGAGGCTCACAGAATGTTGTATGATTTTTCAAATATGTATTTGGAGCATCTTTATAAGTTAATCAAGTTAGGGATTGTATTGCTAGAGTAGCAGTTTGGTGAAAGCTTGTGAAAAAAGTATGAAAAGTCATTACATGATATTGTGTAGCAGAACTTCCAAGTTGTTGATGTTCATTAAACCATCCATTGAAGATACTGAAATGATCAGTGAAGATGGTAATGACAGCAAACACACTAATTAGGGAGATGCTTTCAGCATTATAATATAATGAAATACCAGTGGCTCTTACACTTTTTTCGTAAGTATGATGGACATGTAAAAGCTGCACAGAGTAAAAGTGATTGATGCAATGTCAGGAGTTCAGTGGAAAGAGATTCATGTGCAAAGGTACAGAAACTTTGAAGTCCATATGCAAGCAGTGCAAGACATATGAAATCATCTGATGTCATTGTACAGGTGGTGGCCATTTCTGATTTGATATAACATTTTATACTGGTCAGCTTTCAGTGATTTGGCCAAATGCTGGGTTATAGATAGCTATATTTGAGCACGAAAAACTGTTTGATAGTAATCCTCGGTTGATGCACCCAGGTGAAAATGTTTGTTTATTAGTGACTTCCCTGAATTTGCAAATTACTATCATGGATGAAAAATATTTTGCAGCAAATCACACTACAATCAAATATTATCCACTGGGTTATATTGTACATCCATATATGTTCTATGAAACAATGGACAGGATACACCTGAAGTTATACACACTATCAATCGAGAACTTAGATGACTATTTCTGTTAGAGATTACAATCTGCTTATATATAAGACATTCAGTGGCATTGTAATCAATCGCTGCAATGGTGTATGCCTTGGAAAATGTGAACTCTGCCACTGAACATGTCATTGTGAATTTTGTAATAACATTTGCTCACATTATGTGTAGGCCTTGGTGCTCAGCTGTGCCATAGATATGGAATTGGAGTAAAGTGTGAGCACAATCACCTTTGCAAACCATATGGATCTGTTCATGAGTATTATCTTGTGTGTTGCCAATATAAATAAGGAACTTATCCTTGTTGAAAAACATGATGATGATGTTGAAGCAAAAGATACAGTAGTTAATGAAATAATTGACAGGATCGAAGCAATTGCTGATACTGTTTTAAAAAATATTAAAAACAAATTAATTAACAAAGTTAGCAATAAACAATGACTTTACCTTGTCTGTCAGCATGCCTGAGATGATTGATCTCAATCAGTTTGCATGAGAGTGGAACCAGTATTCCAAGTGGAATGAGAAATGTAGATCTACATATCTTATTAGAACTCAAAGATGAACCACAGCAGGATGTAAAACAAACTTTCCCAAGTTGTAACAGCATGATCAACTGTGAATCAACTGAAACAATGAGAACTAAACATAGCAGGAGGCTCAAGAAAAGCAGATATATTAACATTTAGGTCTCATGTTTGAACTGTTTGAGGCCATGAGGCAGTTTTAAGAGCAGCACGATTAAATATTAGAATTTTGCTTGTTTACAGATATGACCAGCATAAACCAAACGGTTTTATATCTTGATGCAGCCAATCTCTAGGCAATGATGCCACCTATGCCTCTTGGAGATTTAACATGGATTGATCCCACAACATTGAATGTACAAAAACAGATATGTGGGTTTGATCATAACAGTGATGGGGTGGGTTTTTTTTAGGTCAGTCACAAGTACCTGAACAATTTTCACAGCAGCCACAATGATTATCTGCTGACAGAGGAAGCAGTGTCAGTGCCCCACAAATGGTTGTCACCATATCATGGTGGAATCATTGATGATTCCAGTCAGAAGTGTATGAAATGTACCAAACTAGTACCAGATGAGCTAATTAAGAAAAATTATGTTGTCTAGCGGTATTTACATCTGGGAATGTATGTCAACAGGGTGCACTAAATACTTAGTGTCTCTATGACTCCGTACATCCAAATGAACAATGAATCTGTACACATGTGATGAATGAGTTAACAAATAAAATTTACAAACTAATGAACAACACTGTGTTTGGGAAAATGATGGAGAACTTGCAAAAGTGAATCCGTCTTGTGCTTGTTCAGGACAGTGAAGAAGATAAACACTGGAGGCTTGTTGCTGATCCCGAGTTCAAGTCATGCAAACTTTTCAATGGTGAACTCATTGCTGCAAAAATACATGTACACACATAAATAGCAAATCTGGGTGTTTATCGATTTGTCAGTGGTTACTCATCAGCAATATCATGGACCGGGGGGGGACATTTCGCTCATTGATACATGAACTCATTGAAGACATTGATGATTTATATTACACTAATTATGAATTCTGAACTAATTTTCATTCCTCATGAAATTAATGCAATGATGCAGCATGTCAATGCAAATACAACCCCAAGCATTACCTTGATGATCATGATCTTGTCAACAAAACCAGACTTTCATGTGACCTTTCTCATATCAATTACTCTGGGGGAGTCTTGTAAACTTGAGATTGCACTTGTGTCATTGAGCATGCATTACAGTTGGCTTAACATCGAAATTTGGCCATTTGTGGGCCTTCCAATGAATAACTTGTTTATATTTTCAGAGGATAGCATGAAATCAGTCAGTGATGAGATCCAGTGGAGGATTTTGTTAAAGACAGGCAAAGACTTTACAGTTTTCTTATGCCCACACTCAGCTTATTAGGCTTTGTCATCTTGGTTAAATCAGCACATATGCGGTTGACATCACACAGCCATTGCTGAGGACAGTTTTCGGTTGGCCTGAAAATATTAATAAGATTTCCCCAAACCAATAAATTCTGCTTGCAGGACTTGGAGGGTCTGGATACCATATCATGCCAACATTGTCAAAATTACCTCAATGATTCTGATCAACTCAGCATCTGAGGCCATCCGTGGCAGTTATGAAAGCAGACATCAGAAGGTATAGCATCCCCAAGTTACATACTGTTTGGGTTTTCCCCAACAATGGAACTGGGTGATCTGCTGTCACTTACTCCCACAATGCCTATGTATCCTCCATGCCACAGTGGCTGATTGGCACCTGTTTCTTTTACCCTTATGGACCTGAGGATGGGCACATGTTAGATATCTGCAGGGAGACCTTGACAATACAACTGTACATTAGAGATCGACAAGATATTTAAATGCAGGGATGGTCATACATGGATGTGTGATCCCCATACGTGTTGTAAATGTTGTAAACCTTGCATATATGACATATTATGGAAATGGTCTTGGTGATGTTGTCCAAGTATGGTTCACAGGCACACCAAAGGTTATCGTGGCTCTGACCTCATGTTGCACCAATCACTAAACAAGTTCTAATGCAATTTGTTGATAGCATTCAAATCATTACTGCAGATCAGTTGAAAAATCTGGGATTGCAGGCGGGTTAATAGGTTCGAGATCGACCACAATAATTAGTGACTATAACACTATCAAAAGCAGTTGCACTTCCATTGACAGCAACAGTGCCAGTCTGTCAATACTAAATTATCAATGAAGCCACTCAACAACATATAGCTGATTCAGTAATTGCAAATCTGGAAGTGGGAAATAGATTACACTGGTGGATATGAGTGGCAAAGAGGTATTAGATGAAACCAATAATGTAAAACGGAAATGACAACAAAATTTGATAAACCAGATACTGCATTTGAATCAGTGCACCTCTGAAGGTAGATCGGTGTTATTCATACATGTCTCTGTACCCCAGTCAACCAAAAATAGAATTACAAGTGCAGAATACATCTAAGTTTTTTTCTTCTGGGTGAGGCTTTCTTGGAAATCAATGTAAAACTTGTACAGATGCTACCGTAACAGTTGTACAAGTTAGAACCAGTAATTAGTTAGAAGTGCATGTGCATGTTACACCTGAATAAGGCCGGTCAGTGAAGCATTTATACTTCATGACCCCATTATTATTAGAAGTACTATGATAAACCCTCAGAGTTATGGATTCAAAATAAAATTCAAGCTGAACAACTGCTGTGAGATAAAATCGCCAGTAGAACCATTTCTCTCACAGAATATTAATGCATGTGTCTGGTTGTATGTATGATTTGTGGATTCTACATGGCAACAATTGTTAGCCTTGGTGTGGCAGGAATCATGACAGTGGCAGCTGTTATAGGCAGTCGTAATTGTTGTTGGAGCCACATCAGTAGTAACCGGTATAACTGGCAGTGCTTGTAAATTGATCTCACTATGGTTACATTCACAAATACATATCTATTCAGAACTTTTTGCTGCAGTGCAATGTAGTCTCAGTACAATTATTAAACTGTACTTGCTACCACCAAAGATAAAACTGTTACCATGGAAAACCACTTGCAACTCCTTGTACAGATATGGAACTGTGTCACTAGTGACCCAAAACAAGTTGCTGATTACAGGCAGCTCGAGTTAATATAGTTAGTAAAGTCATGGGTTATGGAAGGAGTTGGTTTATATCAGTAAGCCTGATCCAAAATAACCATTGTGATACTAATGAAACAAAGCTGCAATGGCTTTTTATTTTTGATGCAATGCCAACAATTTTTAATGGAGACGGTCTGATGCTTGATGGTACAACATAGCAGTTTAGCTGGGATCATTGTGGGTGACGGTGTATACCTTAACGGATTTGTTGGTGGAAGTATGCAGTCAGAATCATAACCATTTATAACCATCAGTGCTAAAGGCAGTTGGACACTTATCAGATGAATGTCCAACAGGATTATTTGAAATCCAGTCAGAATATTGATATCATCTTACATGTCTATCAATATATGTCTAGCATATATCAATATATATGACTGCTGGAAAGCACAGAATGTTGAAGTTTTAACTTAGCTAAATACAAAGTGGGCTTAACAAAGGGGAGCTTACCTTTCTTACCTCTTTCCACATAGGTGCGGGTGTGTAGTTAGGCACACAGTACAGAAATATGTACAGTATCTATGACTCATTACTGCAGATCAGTCTGATTACAGTAGCCCTTAATTGAAAGCAACATGGCATGTGAAATTTGCAATGAAATTGAGAGTATAAATACAGCGTATTATTTTGTTTACATGCAAACATCCTTCAATAAATGAATGAAATTAGCTCCTGTTATGGTACTTCCATTTAATAACAGAGTTTTAGATCAATTATAACACACAGCTAGTTTTATATATATATATATATATATATATATATATATATATATATATATATATATATATATATATATATATATATATATATTTATTTATTTCTACATTGTTTGTGCATGTTAAATCCGAAGATTCAGTAGGACATATATTTCAGAAGCTTGTCTACAATTCAGACATCAATATGGATCATGACTTGAATGATTTTATAGAAACTTATTTCACAAACATGAAAATAGGATAGAGAAAATAATGCAAAACATGTTAAGTTTTGTTTATAGATTTGTTTTCTTGGTATCATACTGAACACTCAAACACCAATGTAAGTTCTCAGTATATAATTGTATTAATGACTGGAAAATATCCTTGACTGTTGACTACTAAAAATTTTCACTTGCCATTTCAAGTTTTCAGCTCCTGATATACATTTTACTGCCACAAATTGAATGTTCAACAAATCCTAAAGCATGTTACTTGTACATGAGTGCTACAATTAATAAGTACATGTAGAAGGTTATTTTATATCTGAAATTCCAACTGTAATCAAAATGTACATTATTCATCATCCTATTAGCAAAAGTTGTGTTATAAATTGATGCACCACAGTAAAACTTTGTCTGCAACAGTGAAACTTCAAAACTTCAAAACTATCTTGCCTTTGTCCTATATAGCACTTAACAAGGAACAGACAGAATTTAACTAAGATCATCATTAAAGAATAATTTACTGTTAAAAAAATGAATTTTTTAACATTGTAAATTTATATGTTTTAAATAGGTTAATAATTGTTTCAGTTTTCCTTATCTTTCAGACCTTATTTCGAGATGAAGGCAAAATTTAATCAGATGATGGAGGTAGTTATTATAGTCTCTCTCTCTCTCTCTCTCTCTCTCTCGTATTGTAGCTACTCAGAGTTCCCTTTATTTTTGCTTTCATGCCACCAGATCTCACAGCATGGGCATCTTGATTTCAGGCAGTCCATCTGTCCTGAGTAGCTTGTTAGTAAGCTGTACAAAAGCACTCAACAAAGCAGATGAAATTTGGTAGGTTTATTTGAATGTATATGTAGATAATATGGTTTGAATTTCAGGTCATTGCAACAGTTTTTTAATTTTCTCACATTTGTAAATATTTTGGACTTCAGCTTTTTAGCAAAATTAAGACAAATTCCCTTGGGGTAGAAAAAATGAAAAATGGTAAGCAAATTTTCATTTATACATGTATGTCAATGATCTGATTAGATTTTCAAGCAGTTATGACAATTCTTTTACTTTTTTTTTTTTTTTTTACACATTTCTGACATTTTTGGATGTAGATTCTTTTGAAGAAAACCCTGTTTGCATCAATAAGCAAGAACCAATTGAGGTTGACAAATGAAATTTGGTAAGAGTATTTGTATGTATGTATCGATGCATGCATGCATGTATGTACAACCACTTGTTCCTATTTCGTTTCAACAAAACTCCAGTTCTCCACTATCAATCATTAACAGTCTTTGTAAATAGCTTGCATTTGGGACAAGGAAGAAATTTATTGCTTGGGGGCTCAAAGGTTAGGGTCGCATGGACTGAAAGTAGGAAAATTTTCCACACAGTAACTTGACTTATGTACCATATACCTTGACTAAACGTTGTATATAACTTGCGTTTGAAATAGGAAAGATACCTATCCATTTTGAGGTCAGAATGTCAAAGGTCAAGGTGATTGGAACTGAAAGAAGGAAAAATGATTTCTACTTAGATTATGTACCACATGCCTCTTCTAAACTTTATAGATGGGTTGCATTTGTGACCAGAAAATACACTTACTGATTTTTTTAAGAGTCAAAGGTCAAGTTCATGGGGACTCCCAAAAATGAAAATGATTTAAACACAATGGTAGTAACTGTTACTAATAATACAGATACTACTACTGTTAGTACTACTTACAGGAAAAAGTCATTCAGCTATGTTTCCAAAATCTATAGCTTCCAGATTATAATTAAGGTTCTTCTGCAACAATGATCAGTTTCATCGAGTACAGGTCTGTTTGAAACCTGATTGTTAAATAAATTGACATCAAGTAAAATTATTACTATTAGTTAGACTGGCATTTGTTTTGTTCTACCCTCTCTGACAGCTATGCTGCAGTCATTGAATTATTTCTCATTATACCATAGTTCATTACATAATACCATCATTAATTAAGGACCCTAACTTATATATTATAGTGTGTATCCCTGTCTAAGGACCCAGCTACCATATTATATCAAGTATTCCTGTCTACTAACCCACCTACCATATAATAATTGGTATCCCTAAATCAGGACCCTAATTACCATAATATAGTGGGTATCCCTAAATCAGGACCCTAACTACCCTATTATAGTGGGTATCCTTAAATCAGGACCCTAACTACCATATTATAGTTGGTATCCCTAAATCAGGACCCTAACTACCATGTTATAGTGGGTATCCCTAAATCAGGACCCTAACTACCATATTATAGTGGATATCCTTAAATCAGGACCCTAACTACCATATTATAGTGGGTATCCCTAAATCAGGACCCTGACTACCATATTATAGTGGGTATCCCTAAATCAGGACCCTAACTACCATATTATAGTGGGTATCCCTAAATCAGGACCCTAACTACCATATTATAGTGGGTATCCTTAAATGAGGACCCTAACTACCATATATAGTGGTATCACTAAGGACCCCACCTACCATATTATGTTCTAGTGAGTACCCTGGTCTAAGGACCCCAAGTATCATATTATAGTGGGTATCCTAGTCCAGTGTATAAGTGGCATGTACATAAGTTAGACATAATTGTAGTGGTGTTATGATACAGTTTTAACCTTGAAATCATCATTATTTCAGGAGCAGAAGAACAAAATTGGTCAGTTGGAACAGAAAGTGAATAGTACTAAATCTATGTACTCTGAAGCCCTTCAGAATCTGGAATGCATCAGTGACGCAATTCATAGACAAAGAATGGAATCAAAGAGGAACTTAGAACTGGGTGTCAGAGGGGCTGGCGTAGGGTCTGAATCCCCATCACCCCCACACACTAGAGAGGACAAACTTACAAGCATTGATGGATCCTCAGACAAATTCATTAGCAGCTGTAGTGCAGATGGCAGTCAAATGATGGTCACAACTACAGTATCAAATGGCAACTCTAGTCAGTCATTCTATCCATCATCTGTTATTTATTCTTCCCCCGAAAAGGCTCGTCGTCAGAGTTACCGTGATGCTATCGAAAAATCGCATTCACGTCTAAGTTCAGAACTTAGTTTAGATGTGAATAACATATCGGAGGAGAAAAGAATAGATTTAGATGAAGATTATGTGTTTTTGCCAGGTGATCCACTAGGTGTTACAAAAAGGTTCAGTACCAAGAGATTTAGTACCAGATTATCAGAGGAGAGTCCAAATATTGCATATTTGTCAAATACTCAAACACCTCAGTCAAGTACTCAAACACCTCAGTCAAGTACTCAGACATCTCAGTCAAATACTCATGGTATGGCAAAGCCTGTAGACATGCCATCAGTTGTAGATGGTACAAATTCAGGGGAAGCAAATCAATTGACAGGATCTCCTAGTGGAAGTAGAAAAGCTGCAAAATTGCAAGGGCTGATTCTAAAAGTTGACTCTGGCATGGATCAACTGCAGGTCCAGATGGGTCGAGCGACTCAGTCAGTACCATCCAAGCAAGAAGTGGAACCAGAACTTCAAGCAATACCATATCCACTAGCTCAAAATTTTGAAAAGCAGCCAGAGGAAGTGAGTTTGGAAAATAATAACCAAAATGTGTCTGTAAAAAAAAACTTCAAACCAAGGAATCAGGCCAGTAATATTCTTTCACCTAATGACCAGTGGGAGTCTAAATCATTAAAAGTTCCATCACGATCTGACTTTGATGATGGTCCATTTTCTGACAATGAGAGTATTACAAGTGCTACAATGCTCGATGACAACCAGTTGGAGTTACTCACTTTACAGTTCAGTGACCAGAGTGTAGATGACAACAACGAAGATAAAGCTTCCTCATCCGTAAATCGTAACAGCTGGAACATGAGAAGTCTACCTCCCAACCTTAGCTATCTGGAACAATATATTAAAACCTTAGATAAAAATCAGGCAGTTGATAATGATGAGGAGGAAGATAATCAAAAAGAGAAAGAAACTCAGGCATCGGAGAATGATGAAGATCAGTTGGATTCAGCTGCCGAGTTGGAGGAAAAAAGTTATGTTAATTGAGTCAGTTAAAGATGTTATTGCCAAAGATTATAATGTTTTCTTCACCATGAACAATTCTGTGACAAAGCATGTGCTATTTAGACCTCTAAACTACTACACTGTACAGCTGGCAGCACAGAATAGTTACGTTCCAGGTTGAACGCTTTAAGTTTTCAGAAATTTTGACTCAAAATTGTTGATTCAAGTTGAACACAAGTTTCATTTCATCAGTTATTTGCCAATTTGGAATATTGATTTCAAGTTTTTGGCAGTCCGACCTTTTTCTTGTCAGTAATGAATGTTGCACAAAAAAGGTGAAACATTTAGCAAAAATCCATTTTAAGGTTAATGTTTTGATATCCTTATTTGAAGCAGTGGGTTCTTTGAAATATTTGCACACTAGTTCATCAGAAAATTTTGGAGAATTGGGTAAGATAGCAAGTGGTCAAGGAATTAGGCAGCCTGAATAAACTCAAGATAATCTTGTAATGAGTAGATTGGTGGATCAGATGGGCACCTATATGAGGTGACATTCTGTTGACTTTTTTATTCAGATTACAGCTTTAATACATTTTGCATAGGTAGGTATTTTAGCTCCACTTGTCATAGACTAGATGAATTAATGGGATAGGCTGTTGTCCATCATCCCTTGTCCATCTCTCCAATACCACATATTTATTATCATTACTCCTCCCTAACTACTGGAAGAATTCTGATACAACATTACACACACATTCATCTCCAGGTCTTGTTGGTCCTAAATGAAAAGGGTGCTGTGCATACATCCACAGTATGGCTGTCACAATGGTCTTATTGAAAATCCTGTTACTGTCACTTCTTCTGAATGGATGGTCATATCAGCATGGGGTTTTCACAGAATTGCTTCTTATGATGCTTTGTTGATCCTGAATGAAAGTCATGCTGGTCTGACATCCAATATGGCCATCTTGAAAATCTTGTTATTGCTACTTCCTAAAGTAATGTCACATCAGCATGGGGTTTGCACGAGAAGACTTATGGTTTCTGGTTGGTCTTAAATGAAAATTCTGCCAATCTGGCGTCATGTATGGCTGCCACTGATCCTAGATGGAAAGTAATATTGCTTTTCGGTTTTCACAGAAAACTTATAATGATGTCTAGTTGGATCTGAATGGAAATGGTGCTGGTCTGACAGCCAACATGGCTGCCATGGCAACCATTGTGAAAAGCTTGTGATCACTACTCCTGATAGTAAAAAAGTCATGGGGTTTTCATGTTAGTATAACTGTACTGTTGTTTGCCTTAATAGTGCAAAAAGTATTGAAAGATTACTATAAAAGTCCACCAGTCTTGGTAGACCCTGTCCCAGATTTACTTAAATTTTCTAAAAATTTCTCCTCAATTGAGATTTTTCATTATTTTCTTGATGATATATAAATATTTGTTTAAGAGGTAAAGATGATGGAAAGGATGCAAAATCAGTGTTGTTTTAAAATGTGACACAAGGAATCTATTCTTGAAAAAAAGGAGTTGAGAAATTCGTCAGTGTCAACGAAATCCACAGAATTTCATCCAAAATAATGCAAAACAATTTAAGGGCATTTTTTAAAAATTCAAAATTTATGACTGTAATTTCATTTCTTGATGCATGTTGAAAGATATGTGAGGAAAGAAAACAAATATCGTTACTAACAAATCAGTGAGGGAGATATTCAAATAAATTCTCAATTTGAGGAAGCAATTTTAAGATTTCTAGTGAAACTGGAGCCAAATACTGCATGCACATACTAATCTGTTATAGAGAGAAAATGATCTTTAGGTAGGGAAATGACATCCAGTAAGAGTCCAGATACTCACAAACTAATTTGTTATACTGAAAAATGATGTCCAGTGATGGACCAGATACTTGCACACAAACTAATTTGTTATAATGAGAAATGACGTCCCATGGGGGACCAGATGCTTAGTAATTTGTTATACTGAGAAATGACCATCATGGAGAAACCATCTGTCTTGAGAAACCATATTTTACTGGCAAAAAAGGTGGCTTCAAAATTCATGTAACCTTGACATAAAAAAAATTTTGAATGTGTTCTGGTTTTTGTATAAGGTTAAGTGAGGTGTGTATGAGAAAGGAGAAATTTTCCGTTATCATGTGCTGTATGTGTTTCAACAGTATACACTTGATTCTTTTCTTTCCTCAACTTATGTCTCATTAGACATTACATAATTAGTTGTAATGCAAGTGGTGCAAGTTTATATATATATATATTCAAATTGGTTTCCTATAGATCTGATGAGCATAGATCTTTACGGTTTATTTTCACATTTTTTGGTTGCTTTGTTATCATCTGGCCCACATTAGTGGGAAGTGAGACACTGCAGTCAGTTTTTTCTTTGCTGCTAGCTTTTGCAACAGTTTTTTAAGGTTTTGGTTAAAAGCGTTTCCTTTGTTTATTTTTCCACAATTTTTCATGTATTTTCTTGATACTTTGGATGAATCATTATAAAGTTAAGACAATTCATTCCATAAAATGCTCACTAATCTTTTTGACCTTAACGTCAAGTTCACAGTCGGAGAACATTTATCTTAAGGTTTTGGTTAAAGGGGTTTTTTTTGCTGATATTTCCCAAACATATGACAGATTTTCTTCGTATTTGGAATGAATCATTATGATGCTGGGGTCCTGGGTGGCCAAGTAAGCTATTGCACCTTCACAGATCACTCACCCTTCTCACCTTTCTTTGTGTGGGTTTGAGTCTCAGCATGGCCAACATGGGTATTTGAGAAAGCTTGCCAGTAGCTTTCCATTGGTTGGTGGCTCTTTTTGGGGTCTTAATGGATTCTTCCTTCACTGAAGATGTTGGCTGCCATGTATAGCCTATCATGTGCTGAAAAATAGCATTAAACACCACAAAATGAAACTAAACCATTGTGAAACTAAGACAGTTCATTCTGCTACATGCTTTCACAACCTTTCTGTGTTCTGCACTGGAAAACATGATAATATACCCATAAGAATTTGAAAATGCAGGGTATTAAGTATTTTGAAATGAAAATTTAGAATATTTTGTGCCATTAAAAACTCGTCAGACTTCGGATATTTGTATTCCAGTGTACAGGAAGTGTTTATAACAAGCATCTTTGTTTTTCTCACACCCAGAATTTAAGCGTAATATGTTTTAACAGTTTAACCTTTTTAAGACATTGCAAAATATGTATCTGTGATTTAAATATGTGTGTGCCCCAAAGTTTTCTTTTCATATTTCTTAGCCTGTGCCATTTCTTTACAGGAAAACCATTTTCAGAGGGTCTTGCCACGTTGGATGGACATGCACAAAGTTGAATACCAATACATTACTCCCTCATTATAATGCTGTTTATGAGAGTAATTGAATGTATTTACAATACTTCCCCATTATTATGCTGCCCTTAGGTCATTGAGTATATCACTATAGTAATACAGTACTCATAATGCTGTTTATGAGAGTAATTGAATGTATTTTCAATACTTCCACATTATTATGCTGCCCTTAGGTCATTGAGTATATCACTATAGTAATACAGTACTCATTATAATGCTGTCCATGAGTCATTGAGTATATCACTATAGTGATACAATACTCATTATAATGCTGTTTAAGAGTCGTTGAGTACATCAATGTAGTGATACAAGACTCCCTAATTATAATGCTTTGCATGAGTCATTGAGTATATCACTATAGTGATACAATACTCATTATAATGCTGTTTAAGAGTCATTGAGTACATCAATGTAGTGATACAAGACTCCCTAATTATAATGCTTTGCATGAGTCATTGAGTATATCACTATAGTAGTATAATGCTCATAATGCTGGCCATGAGTCATCGAGTATATCACTATAGTGATACAAGACTCATAATGCTGTTTATGAGTCGCTGAGTATATTGCTAAAGTGATACAAGACTGCCTCATAATGCTGTTTATGTCATTGAGTATATCACTATAGTGATACAAGACTCATTATAATGCTGTTTGTCATTGAGCATATCACTATAGTGATACAATACTCCCTCATTATAATGCTGTTTATGAGTCATTGAGTATATCACTGTAGTGATGCAATACTCTCACATTATAATGCTGTCAATGAGAGCCATTGAATATGCCAGTTCAATAGATAATAATATTTGGATGACTTTTTTTTTTTTAAAAATTCAAAGAGCAAATATCCTTCTAATCATTTGAATATATTACATGGACAACATCATTTTTCAACACTGTATCTCCGAGGGAAATTTGTGTGCAGTTGCCACAAGCTCACTTGGTAAGGTTGGCTGAAGTAGTTGAGGTACCAAATACATTGAATTTGTTGAGACTTTTTAAGTTCCCATCAAAAAATGCGTCAAGTCCACCATGGACATTCACCACAGATGCAGTATTTGTTTTAGCAGAAGAATTAGCATTCCAGTTGTTGGATATTTGTTTGAATGGATATTACTGGGTGCAGAAATTTAACTAAATCTAGAGGTGTTGCTAAGAATGGAGGAGATATGCTAGTGTTGATTTGCATTCATATAGCTCTAGTTATTCCAGGTTTTAACGTTTCTGTGATCGGATATTTGTATTGATTTGGAAAAATGCTGTTGTTGGATAACATTTTGTCATTTGTGAGACCCTTTATTTGCCAACATTCACTTCACAAGAGAAATGAGTTTATTTACTCCTTTAGGTTGAAATATAAGTCATGTTTGTCCTGGTGGTGAGGTGCAAGATCCATACTGCATGGTAGCAGCAATGGAAAGGGGACTGTTTGCATTACAATAGGTTTCTGGGCATATCTCTACAGATTATGTGTGTTCTTGTTGGACATTGTGATGGATTTTCTCAGTTTTCAGTTTTTCCATTTCTTCAGTTTAACTAGGCAAACATTTAGCAGATTTACTCATTTTCTAAGTTTGGTTTGGCCTTTGAAGAATTCTCTGTAGTGTAAATAGGCCATATTCTGACCTGTGTAATCACTACTGTACATTTTTTGTGTTAGTGACCCATTTTTTCTAAATGCCCGTTCAGCTGCTGATTTTAAAGAGAGCCACCACATTGCTGATAGTATGGTAAAACCTGTCTTGAAAGACCACTGCTATGTGAGACCACCTGTCTTGAGAGACCACATTGTCAATGCACAAATTTATTAATTATATAGCATTGTTACCTGTTATGAGAAACCACCAGTCTTGAGAGACCATAATTTTTTTGGCAAAAGAGGTGGTCTTTCAAGGCAGGTTCTACTGTAATAGTAAAAGAAAGAGGTTCCAGTCACAGCCAGTCAATATGAGAATGATGCGCATGGGATTTGATAGGCTTATTTGGGCCAGTAATGTTCATAGAAAGTGATATGTTAACCTGTTTGACATATCAAAAATAATATACCATAAACAATATGTGTACAAAGTACCTTGTGATGAATTTCAAATTGCCACTCATTGTAAGCAGCTTGTGGCATATGTTAGAATTTCATGTGTTTAATAAATTTCTTATTAAATCAAGCCTTTTATATACAGTAGATTTGACCTGCCCTGAAGGTCAGAAGACTTTTCTTGCCAGAACTCAGATTCCGATAAAAATTATGACATTGGATTGGTCAATAGTTAAACCTGAGCAACCAAGCCCAGAATTTTAAGTCAGGTCATAGGATAAGATTGGATTTACAACCTTTAGGCCATGTTATTATACTGTAAATAGATATTTGGTAGACACATCCATTTGACATTGAACCCTACCGTGGTTTGTGCTTGACAGTCTAAGTAACCAAGCATGTAGGAAAGCTTGTTTATCTCCTTTATAATTCTTCATATGATTGCTGTTCTGCAGCTATAAACTCTCTTAAAATGTTTAAAAAATGGTATATGTACTTGTATCATAATTGCAAGTTTTACCATGTGTTTGACTTTGATAGTAGCCATAGTATTGTGTTCAATGTAGAATATTAAACAGATTTTGGTCGGGGTGCACAGTTTTCTAATTTACTCGACTGATGTGCCAATCAAGTTGCTAATTTTGTCTGTGTTTATATACCGGTGCCTGGAGGTGATTTACAGCTGGTATAAGTTTGAATAAAATGTTAAAATAATTCTTTTTTTTGTGAGTGTACTTCTTTTTGGTCCTATTATTAGCTCTAAGTGTCACAGATCAAAAGAGCTTATGGGAAGATCAATTGTTGTCCATCATTCAGCATCCATCTGTCCTTTATCACAAATATGTTATCACTGCTTCTGCTAAACTACTTGGGGATTGCCATGAAGTTTTGCATACACAGTCATCCCAAGGTTTTTTCAGTCATGAATGAAAATGGTGCTTCTTAGGCAGCTAACATCTATATGCCAGTGTCCATCTTGAAAACCTTGTCATCACTACTCCTTCTGAACTTATGGTCATAGCAACATGGGGTTTACGAATCTGACATTGAATATTGCCACTACTCCTTCTGAACTTATGGTCATAGCAACATGGGGTTTACGAATCTGACATTGAATATTGCCACCATAACAGCCATCTTGAAATTGTTAATAGTTATGGAGGTTTATTTTGATAACTGGTGATTTCAAAGGTGGGAAGGCACATCCTTGGTCATAATCAAAAAATTTTAAGTTGTGCCTGTATAGCATGAAATTTCATTTATAGTGCTTCACTTAATTTCAAATAATGAAGCTAACATTTATAATGATTGAAGTAGTAATGGTTAGCAAAGAAAGGGTATACTCTCTTACTATATACATTGTTGTAAATTTCTGTCATTACATTTCAAGTAATGTGTTCAACATGCATCAAGTTCAATTCAGTACCAATGTTTTATCTTTTTACTTGCTTGATTTAAAAGAAAAGAATGTTCCAATCATTTCAAATCAGGGGATTGAAAGTCTTGAATACAGTCAGAAAACAAAAACCCAGCATAACAGTCAAAAGTGCTGCTATCAGTCTTTGACTGGATCAGTCAGACAACCCCAAGAAGACCTTTTACATTCAACATTGCTTTCCTCCAGAAACACTAAACTGCTGAAAGATAATTTACCATCCCTTTGTTAATTTTAGAGGAAGAAACCAAAGAAAAAAGTATTATTGATTCAGTGTCAAAATATGTAAATATTTTATTAAGTTTTAAAACTAATTTCATAATAGCCATCTTGCAAGAAAGGTATAACAAATAAATCAGAGATTTCAAAAATGCATATTTTCCAAATTAAAATTTCAAGCAAAATCCAAGACATTATTTTGCATGTATTGCATTTCTTAATCATTTGCATATCATTTATTCTCAGTTATCATCATGGCTACAGATACAACTGAGCCAAGATGAATATTGACACAGAAACCCCAAACCAACCTGATGAATTGACATGTCTCAATAGCAGCAACAAAATAGAAGATTTGAAGAGCAATTATAGCCAGAAAATAGAGCAATGTAAAACACTGAAAAAGCAATCACAATTACAGCATAGTATATTGGGTATAAATAGGTTTTCCAGTGATAACTCGCCTATCATTGAGACAGGTTTTTATATGCCCAACATTGTTATGATGTTATCCATTTGTCCATCCTTGGACCTTATCAATTTTGCTTCCACACAATAACTTTAGTTGTTCACCATGTACAGTTACCAAATTCTGTGGTATTCTTCGTAAAAGGAAGAACCCAATTAAGTTGGGATTCAAAACCTTTAAGGTCAAGATCACTGTAAATGAAAAAAGGAAAATAGTTTCTGCCCAATAACTCAAGTTCTACAGTTCTACGGTTAGAACTATGTGAATAGCTTGCACTTGGGGTAAGGGAGAGCCATATTGATTTTAGGGTCAAAAGATTTTTTTTTTTAGGGTTAAAAGATCAAAGGTCAAAAAGCTATAGTTCTCAACCATGAATGGCTTGCACATGTAATAAAGAAAAACCCATCAATTTCAGGTTCAAAGTTGAGGTCAGTCTGAAAGAAGGAAAGTGGTTTTCACATAATAACTTGAGTTCTACACCATGTATGGTTCCCAAGTTTCGTGTATGGCTTGGAATTGGGGGCAAGAAGTAACCATTTGATTTTGGGGTAAAAATGCAAAATATTTTGACTGAAAGAAGAATTTCTAAACAATAACGTTAGTCATACATGATATACCTCAAGGAAACTTGTGACTGCATCAAAGGTCAAGGTCAATAACTGCAAGATCAAGAGTCCCTTGAGGGGGTTGATGCATTATCTTGCTGATAAGAATTTCCAGGATTTCTGAAAACTCTGAAAACATCTCTGATAAATATATTCTTCAGCAATAACCTGAATTTTACATTAGCTGCTGTGGTGGACATATTGGATGCCAAATTGGCACCATTTTCATTTAGGACCAACAAGATATCATACATCTTCTGGTGTAATCCTCATGCTGATACAACATTTAGAGGAGTAATGATAACACGATTTTTGAAGATGATTGCCACAGTGGCTATGTTTGATATCAGATGGCATCATTTCCATATGAGACTAACTGGACATTATAAGAAGCAGAATATTGATATGACCAGTTATCGAAAAGAAATAATGATAATATTTTCATTATGGTCATTATCACAGTCATGTTAGAAGTCGGATTGGCACCATTTTCATTTTTGAACAACTAGACAAGACTTTCAGTGTAGACCCAATACTGATATGATTATTACGGAGTAGTGATTACAAGATTTTTGAGCACTGTGGATATATTGGATATCTGAATAGAACCATGTTCACTTAGAACCAACTAAACATCATAAGAAGCTACTGAGTATAAATCCCATGTTGATATGACCATATAATTTGGAGGAGTAGTGATAAGTTTATCAAGATGGCCACTGTGGTGGCTATATTGGATGTGCAAGTGGCACCATTTCCATGGGTTTGAACCCCAGCCAAGTCAAAGGCCTGGTTGAATGGACAGATTTCTCATTGAAATCTCCAGTATAGTAATGATAAGATGGTGACAGTGTGGCTAGACAGACGGATCAATCACTAAGATCCCTATATAAACTGTTTGGCTGGAACATTTCAATGAAAAGGTCCTCGTGCTGGTACAGCTGGACTTTAGGGTGTTGGCTGAACAGTTGGCGATGTTGGGATGGCTGGTGATGGCTGCACAGCCAGTAACAGTACATCAGTATTAAGAGTTGGATAAAATGGATCTGGCATGAACCCCATGCACCTGAACTTACAGGCCCAAAGGCCATGCTCGGACATGTGGGGGGACTTGCGCCTCGTGGGCTGCCTAAAATTGGGGAATACTCCCAATGAATCAGTATCACCAACAACGAACCATAGGTTGTCTTCCTTGATTTATTCCGTCTTTCCTTCCCTCCTGAAAGGACAATCACTTTGAACATGCATTTCATGCGTATAGTAAACATTCCTACTGAAATGACACAAGAAGAGAAAACAAAGCATAGATTAGCAAATTAGTATGTAACTAACTAACTACAAGCAAAAATTGGCATATCAGTATATGACTAATTAACTAAAATGGCAGCTCAGACTTCCACGGACTAAATGTTGCATATCATAAACAGTGTAATTATACACAATATAAACAAAACAAGTCATGGTAGACTTCAGTGCTCTGAAGTGCATATAAATCATTTAAATTGACATGTGCTGAAATGATGCAAAACACAAATTAAAGCAGAAACTAATAATGTGTTGAAATTACTAAGTCACTAAAACACTTTTGTAACTAACAGAGCAGTGAAAGTGTCGTATCAGAAAACTGGCCCTGTTATGAACCTATGCTCAATTCTAACTCATAATGACCTTGAAATAGGTCAACGATAGCATGGTGGGATGGTGATCTTAAATGACAAAGCCCTGAAAGGTGACAAAATCAGTCAAAAATTGGTTGAAATGGTAAAATAATGCATACAACCTATAGAAGATCAATAAATCACCAAATAAATCCAAAATGAACATTGGATAGGCCCATAGGAACACAAAAACGGCTGGACTGTCAGAGGATAACTAAAGGATGTATGCTCTGTACTGCAGCAAAGATAACAACTGGCAATACATGGTGGTATAAAGGGGAGGTAATGGACAAGACTTACCACCCTTTGTCTTTTTAAAATAGACATAAAGATGATTTTCATCTTTTAGTAGGGCTGGATTCGTGAGTTAGCAGGCTAGTATTCCTTACGTAATGTGATTGAGGAACATTTTAGAAAGAGAAATGTTGTCATGCTTCAGGGGTTATTGGTCAACATGCATCATCAGAAAACGAATCCTGCTTAAAATTGAAATAAATTACTTTTAATTGATGTAATGGTTCTTTTTGTCTTATACCAGAAGCACTTTCCTGTCACTCCAGACCACCACCACCACCCATCTCAAGTTCTTACCCCTACCGGGAGCACAACATAAATGCTTTACTGTGTGAATACAATTCAAAACATATTGGGATTTATACAAGTTTAATTTGGCATAAAAGAAAACTACAAGCAGATGTCAGGAAAAACATGATATGGAAACACTGATTGAACATCTGTATCAAATGCCGTATTAACCTGTTAACCACATATGAGTAAATGGGCATGTAATGAAGGATTATAGCAAAGTCAAGTCTTCAGTTGTGTAACAATTTCAAGAAACTACTGGATTCTACGAGAGTTTGTGATTGTGAATTCTGAGCTTGGTTATGAGTTCATGCTCAAAAATATACCACTTGTGGTAACCCTAATTACCAACCAAGTTTAAATCAAATTTTTAATTATCATGCACAGCTTGACAACACAGGCTCACAACAATCTCGCCTGACCCGGTACCATGTTCTTCCAAAACTCCAGGACATTATTTCAGTTAGGTCAAATACAAATAACATGACAAATGAAACTGAGCCCATAATTACAGTTAATTTTCATCCATATGAAGTTTTATTTTTTCATTAAACAAAATTACATTTACATCTGTTCTCATCTGGATTGTGGAAATGGTCCAACTGTTTCCAAGATATCGTTGTTCACTGGGTAATTAAATGTGGTTTGGAGCAACCATGAAAATTTTATCCCAAAATTTTGAGTTAACAGTAGCTGAAATTTGTGATCACACAAACACACACACACAGACATACATGCACTTAAATTAAATTGTGTATGCACAAAACAAAGACAATATAAAGTATATAGCCTTTATTGAAATAATTTCAGCTGGTTGACCTTCCAGGTTGGAATGTGAATTTACAGAAGAATAATCGGAATTATAAGCATGTACAGTAACAAAATTAATCATAAAGAAGTTTTATATTTGGACAAAGGCAACATCAAAACAATTTCATCAGGATATATTAATAGCTCTATTTTAATGTTCTTTTACTGCACAGTCCAAGTGTCTTTTGTCTTCTAAACATTTCAGTGGCAAGAGTCTGTGCCTGCCTATTGCACTTTAACCATTTACTTCTTCAACCTGAGTGTACACTAAACTCTAAATATTTCTTTTCAAAATCATGTTTGTAAACTTTTATAAAAATAAACAAAAACCTCTCTATAAGATAAGTTGCAACTTTTCAACAACTTGTTACTTTCTACCTTTTTAATATGAAAAAAAATGTCTACTGTCAAGTATGAGTAAATGCAACCCTTTTCGCAAATTCTTTCTAAAATAAGTAAAATGTACTTGGTAGGTATAGCCTACCTTTGAGCATAAGTTACCTCCCTTGTAAAAAAAAGTTGGATATGTTAAGCATTTTGTATCTAGTACATTGTAAATATCTACACTTTTTATGTATTGTTTATCTCAACCAATAACCAACCTGTAATAATCCTTAAAGGTATTGTAAAATTTGTGTAATGTAATTGATTCTGCTTATTCTCTAGCTGTTGGTAAACAATCCAATACCAGCATTTAAAGCTAAGTATGATGACACCGTGATTCTATGAGAAAAACATATGCACTGCATTCTCATTTGGACTGCAAAGGGGTTTTCCAGGTTGCACCACAAGTGTTATGTATTCTTGGTCTTGCACTTAATTAGACAACCCCTACAGTCAAACACTGCTCTCTGAACTGGCCATCACTGTTATGCCAGGAATCCATGAAAAATCATATCATGGAATGGTCTTACTCTGATTATGGATGTGATCTCTTATAGCGATCATTATATTAGAAAATACTAAAACTGAGGGCCTGTATATTTTTTTCCAAATCAGAATTACGGTTTTCAATAAAAAATTTTAACATGCTGTATAAGCTCATCTTGCATGTACAACAGAACCTCTCTTGAAAGACAGCCCCTTCTACCAAAAATTATGGTCTCTCAAGACGTGTGGTCTCTCATCACAGGTCATACCACTATATAAGTAAGAAATCTGTGCACTGAGAATATGGTCTTTCAAGACAGGTGGACTCACATAGCAGCAGTCTTTCAAGACAGGTTTTACTGTAGTACAAAAGTAAAGTCAATGATTTTATCTTATAGGTTTACACAAATCTGACGAGCCACTATTTTGAAATGGAGTCTCTATAAAGGTTGTTGTTTTTGTTGTTGTTGTAGGGTTTAACGCCATTTTTCAGCACAAGAAAGGCTATACATGGTGGCCAGTATAACCGGTGGAGGCTGAACCCTGGAAAATCCCTGGAAGAACCACTGACCCACAAGAAGCTACTGGCAAGCTTTCTCACGTACCCACGTTAGCCGAGTCTGAGATTCGAACACACACACAGGTGAGATGGCAGTAATCTGGAATGGTGAGCGCTTTAGACCACTCGGCCACTCAGGGCCCCCTCTACAGAGGCAACAAGCTCAGTGAATCAGATTCCAATCACCTTATTAATTACATACAGATCTCATTATAAAACCTAGGGGATTTAAGATCTAGCTTCACCAAGCAAGAATCAAATCTGCTCAAAATTCGGTCTCCAAAGTGTTTATAAGCTCAGCCAGTGAGATACAAGATTACCTCATAAATATGCACATATCCTGCTCATAATCAAATTCAAACAATATGACAATACAAGACTCTCTTACAAGTCTGATCAAACTCCAATAAACAAATACCATCTCTATATTGGAACAAAAATTCAGCCAATCAGATACACTATCACCTCATTAATATGGATAAATATCACAATAATACTCGTGCACCATCATGATGATATTTTCAACTTATTTACCAAGTCTGACAGAAATCTGATCAGAAATAGCATCTCTAGAGTGGCAAGATTACCTCAATACTACGCATGACCACTCTCGTAAATTTACTCATTTGACGTCTCGACAATATAAACCTATTTACCATTCCAATAAAAATCAGATCAGAAATTGCTGTCAGTGTGTTGACAAGCTCACGCAAGAACATATCATTAATACATGTGGATCGTGCTCATAATTGTACTCATTTAAGACCTTGGTAATATAAGCCTACTTACCAAGTTTGATCAAAACCAAATCAAATTACTGCCTCTCGAGTAGTAACAAGCTCTGCTAATAACATGCATGATTACCCGATTACTAGGAGGGGATCTCACTCATTTTTTAACACATCTTGGATCCTGCTGTAATAAGCATATATTCCAAGTCTATGATCGACACTGGATCAGACCTACGGCCAGGTCAGTTAAATAACTATTAAACAATGAGGTAATCTGTGCCAAAGGGAGGCAGCCTATGCAAGACAAGAAATATGGCAAGGGTAAGGGTTAATTTGTGTTCATATGTTTTAATATAGAACATTAATGAGTATATATAAAATATAAAGTCAAGTATAGGTGTATACAAAGTACAATTTACACATATTTAACCATCATAAATACAATTATATCTACTTCCAAAGAACCATTCCATTTTCATATACTTATGCAGTTTATAATACATAATACTTTAACAATAACTGTAAATATTGCAGTAAATTAGGTCAATATAGATATATCATCATAGAAATAATAAATCTCGTAGTTTGTTCACATCATACTTGCATCAATCACAAAACAAATACATATTAAGAGTAAATATAAAAACCATCACCATTATAATATACTGATGACATGAAATTCCAGACACGTGACTGGGGGTGTGTGGGAATGATAAATGGTAATAAACTTACACATATGAACAACTTTATTAAATTAATGAGGAAGGCAGCATTTTTTTTTTTTCATTTTTACACAAATTGATGAAATCTGAAAACAACAATTACATGTCTCAAAATCAGAAAAGCATTAAGTATTCTGAAGTTCTTTTCTACACCTCCAGAATTCAGGTGAATATTGTAATTCAGTTTTGTCCAAAAATGGTCACAGCAGACCAATTTTCATGTAAATACTCCATTCATTCTTTCACTCGAACAGAAAAGAGGCAGAACACTTTTTCACTTCTGAATCCAAATCTGACCCGATTTCAACAAAATTAATGTCAATGTGACCTAATTTTATAATATGCATCCACAAGCATATAATTCTAGACAAGTAAGATCACAATACTGCCAATTCCTGTACACAAGCTGAATTCAAATTAATGGGAAGAAAATTTATCAGTGAAATTCTGATGCGCTAATATCTGCATCTGAATACGGGGCCCCGAGTGGCCGAGTGGTCTAAAGCGCTGATCGTTACGGATCACTGCCATCTCACCTCTGTCTGCGTGGGTTCGAGTCCAGGCTCGGCTAACGTGGGTACGTGAGAAAGCCTGCCAGTAGCTTCTCGTGGGTCGGTGGTTCTTCCCGGGGTTTTCCAGGGTTCTTCCTCCACCATTAATACTGGCCGCCATGTATAGCCTATCTTGTGCTGAAAAATGGCGTTAAACCCTATAACAACAACAACAACAGCATCTGAATACTAAATTTTTAAATACTTGAACACTGGCAAATATTAACTCATTATTCCCATGTGCCACATTTATGCATCAAGAGGTAGTATGCTAGTTCTGAGCTCCGTAACATCAAATTCATTCATGATACATATAAGCAGTTGGTATCACTGAAAAGGAGAAAGATGTAGTTCTAAAGTGATACCAAATAATGTAGACTTTCTGTTGTGCTAAAAAATAGTGGGAAAAAACCCACAATTTTTTAGACCAAATTTTTTTTAAAGCCAAATTTACCTGATTCAGAATTAGACTTTGTATCCGTATTTAGGATTTTTTGCCATTAGATCTAAAACAGATCAGTCTGAACTGCACACGGATAGATGAATATTTGCAAAATACAGGATATGTATGAGACCTGGACTTAAAAGGGTCCAGGACATAAAAATCATGCAATACAACAAAAAAAGAAGTTCAATTTTCCACCTTCTGCACATGCACGGGAGAAACAGACATTTTAATATTTTTAATACACTTAAGTATTCAGCAAAATGAAAATCTCTCAGAAACAGATGTGTTTGGATGATATTAGATGTAGCCCCAAAAACACGTTTCCTACCCCCATTTATGGTGAAAAAAATGGAAAGAATCTCCAAGGAAAAATAAGTCACTAATATAACACTCTGAAATTGTCTATTTAAACATATATAATCCATTACTTATACTTCTGTTCCCTACTGCAGTGAGTACATCCATAAAGATCAAACATTCTTTATTCCTTTATCCTTTGTCTGCTAAAAAGGTTTGCAAGAAAAATTTGACTTCTGAAGGCATAGTGATATTACAAGGATTTGGGTTTGGTTGTTGTGTGGCCTTTAATGCCATTTTTCAGCACATGATAGCAGACCTTTCAACCCTATCAAGACCTCGGTAAAGCAGTGAATATTTTTCGGTAAGTTAGACTAATTTTCAGTAAGGTGTAACAAAATTGCATGTGCTGCTATTCTCTACATGGAAACATGCATTTAAAAGGTTCTGAAGTGTGATCTGAGACTAATGCAGCAAAGGCAAATATTATGTTCAACCAAAACTTTTGTAAAGTACACTTAGACCTTAATTACCTCCAGTACAGTTAATTAGACCTTAATTACCTCCAGTACAGTTAATTAGACCTTAATTACCTCCAGTACAGTTAATTAGACCTTAATTAACTCCAGTACAGTTAATTTGACCTTAATTTACCTCCAGAACAGTTTCAGAAATTGCAGTTCAAAAACCCATGGAGCCCATTGGCTTCTTGCTAGAACTCTCAACTTGATGTATTCTTTGAGTTTATTATGTTTTGTTTCTTCAACTTCAGATGGCAACAGCAACATCCCTCTGGATAGTAGACATACTCAAGATAACATGACATAATGTCCAATAAACAAAATTGTTGCCTTACCTGCCTTTTTCTCCCAAAAATCTCAATCAGGTATTCCTTTTTATAATACTGTGCTGTTTAAACATTTTAACAGGCTATTGTCCCTATCATCTATTGCTCATTGGACATCATTTCTATAAAATGCTATAAGCAGGCATTTTGCATGGAAAATATGGGCTGCTTAAAGCATCTCAGGTACATCTGTAAAAATTAAACAGGTTCCCTGACCAACTCCACTGAACTAATATGAAACCCTGATCCAGTTCAAACACTGACAAGCCAGTTTCCAGATTTGACTGCAATGATAATATTTTCATAATTTTTGCTATTATTCCATAAATCCGTAATTTAAGGGTCATTTCAGTAAGGCTTGCAGATGGGGAAGTCTGTGATAGGCTCTACATGGCAGCCAGTATATTTGATGGTGGAAGAGCATGTGAAGAACCACAAATCATGGGAAGGTACTGGCAAGCTTTCTCACATACCCATGTTGGTGAAGCCGAGACTCAATCTCGTGCAGATAGAGGCGAGATGTATGAGTAATCTGTAAAGGAGCATCTTATACCACTCACTCAGTTGAGTATTTCTTTTGTGTACATACAAGAGTGATACGATATGTCCCCACCACTGTTTGTGTGTATGCGTGTGCGTGCATGCATGCATAAAAGTGAACAAGTCCCTGTTGATGGTCATTATATAGAAAAAGTGTTTCATTTAACAAAAATTAGCAACATATCCATACTTTATTTCTTCTAGTGCTTTTGCCTCATCATTTTGGATGCTCGTCATGAAAGATATTGTACCAGTAGGTACAGTGAAAACTTCTGAAAATCTGACCTTCTCAAATCCATAATTCTCTATAATCCAGCTATTTTATTTTGGAATTACTTTTTTTCTAACAAAGTCTTTGTTGTAAACACTGCAACAAAACTGGAACTTGTTAATTATGGATAATGGAGACTTATTATGAATTATTCTTGCAAATTTATTGTAAACCATCTTCCAAAAACCTGAAGAGTTTACCTTCTTACAAGTAAAAATCACATGCTGTGAGATGTTAATCCAATATCTGTCAAGAGATGCACAAAGATCTTGGAGATGACTGTTTGTTTATGAACTGAAACCTTGACAACAAGCATATACAGATGTGCCATTAAATTAAATTGCGTTCATGTTACAGAGATCAAAAAAAGTTATTCCAAGTCAATCGCAATTACTGAAAATTATTTTAAAATTCCTTTTTTGGCAAACACCTGCAGCAAATGCGTAAAAGACAGATGCATGATTTAATACATTCATTTGCTACAATGTATTTGCATATTCATTAAAAATCATGACTAAATCACCAGCCAACGGAATATATAAAACTGTAACAAAAATTCCTTCATGATAACATGCCTACATGGTGTAGGCATTAATTCAAAAGTGCACCTGAATGTACTCTCCTTTTGAGCACTTCTGACAATCAAACCCTCTGAAAACCTAATACTTCTGTCGGTTCTATGAGTATGAGGTTTTCATCAGTTTCACTGTACATTGCCTACCGAAAGAGCATGACAAGGATGTGCAAATGCTAGAAGGAATAAATTATGGATATATTACTATTTCCTGTTCAATAAACAAATGTACTGGGGTTTATATCAAATATAAGGATGACTGGGAGGCCTGCTAACAAGAGTTGCCAAGTCCCAAAGTAAAGCCTGCCACTGTTCAAACCAGTTTATAAATATGTGGGCAATGTCCCTCCATAAGGACAGTGGTTCTTATTTTTATAACCCCACTTGTGCCCACTTTTAAAATCTTTGAAAAGCAAAAGTCACTCTTTCACTGGAAAAATCCTTCTTAAACATTGTATATACTCACTTATTAGTCAAGTCCTACTACAAACAACCTACTCTGATCTGCCATTGCATAATGCACTAGCAGATCGGGGTCTAGCTCTTTGTTTAACTGATTACTCCTAACAAACTGTACAGACCCATATCTGCCTGCACATTATATAAGGGCAGATCTGGGTCTGTACAGTGTAGTTCGGCACAACTTTAAAACGATCATTTATGGTAAATATCTGCCAACAATTGTGTGCAAGTAAGGAATGAGCTCATCAATCAACAATGGTAGCTTATCATGAGAATGCAAGCAAATATAATGCTAGTAAAACTGATTGTCAAAGTCTGTAAGAAAGAAAGAAAAATCATCGCTGACTTAGATCTATAAAGGACATAAATAATTAATCAATTAAAAAGTGATTATGATATTTTATGCGAAGAACAGAGAAACATACAAAAAAATGGTTTTATAACTTTGACTGGAACACATTTATGAATGTGTCAGAGAAACAAGCTAAGCCACATAATTATCAACCAAAACACATGTTAACAAGAAAGAGCTACACTAAACAATGGGCGATTCAACAATAATGGCTTGCCCTGTAAAGGCAAAAGACTGTAATGCTACAGAATGGTGTGCTGTGAATAAGGTATTTTTAACATGGCTGGCAAATGTTTCACCAATTTACAAGTAAACATTAGTTACCATTAGAAATTATACCTCAAGTCAACATTATTGCATAAATAGTTCTAAATAAACCTCAAAATATTAATAGCTAAAGAAACTGTTCAGGAACAAAATCCTGTAGCTAGTCTCCACAAACCTGGCGAGCTGTCTTCTTTAGCAAGATCTGTTCAGGAAAAAAACATTTCATGATCTGCTCACAGTGAGCTAGCTCTCTCAAATGCAAGTATTCATTTTCTCAACCTCGACAAACTAACGACCGACTGGTAGAACTATAAAACTGCTACATAATGTAGTTCACCTAATACATAAAGATCAGGTATTACACCAAAACTATATTCACAAACTAATTTAGCAAGAAAGCAACACAACTGATGCATATGATTAAAAAAAAAAAAACCAAGTGAATTTTGATACTATACTGGTGAAGACAAAAGGAATGTAAAGATTATAATAAAATATGATTTGCTAATAGACTCAATAAAAAAGGTGGGTGGAATGTGTAAGGCACTGATCTGCAAAATACAGAACAATTCTGTAAAAGAGTACATCAAATACAACAAAAACAATGCAACAGTTCCAACCATGCACACAAAAGTCACCATATGACACTCAGAGATAATTACAGTGTATTTTATGAACTTCTTCAGTTTACATGATGATTCCAAACAAAATTTAGTAATAGGCAGAAGAAACACAAACAATTCTGAGAGATAACAACACAGGCCAAGGAGACTTTGTTACTGTTCTTTCTTCCATTAGCATTAATAGCATGCATTCAATTCATCCTCTAAAACTCGATTGTTCATGATGTTACTGCTACCATGTTGACAATTGGATTTTCCTTGCAAGAGTGTGTGGCTTCAACTTTCCCGTTATTTCTGGTTGTTTTGTTGTATAAAAAGTTCTACTTTTTCCTAAAGGATCCTTAATTCATTATTTTAGAGGGAAAAATATCACTGCAAATTATGATGCAGTTAAAGCAGCACATGATTCTTCAAAAGGGATAACCCCTGCAGGGTTATATTAACTTCTGGGTACCCTTTTGGTGCTGAAAATTTACATTACATGTGCCTTAAAATTTTGAGGGTGAATCATCTGCACACTGCTCACAATAACAGAGAAATGAATGGTGCAGAGCTTCATAAGTCCATTTCATAAGTTCCTTGTATTAATATATTTTCAGATAGAGCACCAGATACCTACCATGATGACATATGAAACAAACTATTGTATGAACTGTCATCGTGCCATTTTGAACAAACATCAAATGCTGTTACATTTATTAAGCTCAACTCTTGTTCAAATAAGGTTGGAATTAGCTTGTCTTAAATAAGAATAGTAAGTTTTTAATATCAGACAAAAATAAACAAGAAAATTCTTTCTCTTGTTTACTTTAAATGTCATCCAGGTACTCTGCTAGGCACCATCAGGGGCCAAAAGTAGGCCCCAATCACAATGTAAGCAAGCCCATATTCCAGTGCAAAATATTTCAAAATCATGCAAATCCAATTTCAGCAGTTTTAAAAATCTGGTACAAATACTGAGTCAGCCAGAATGTCATCAACCTTTTCCACTGAATTCGAGGAAAACACCGCTTATATAAATAATGACCATTTTAAACTGCCCTTAAGCCCATAGTTGTTATTATGTCATAATAACTTCATAAAGAACAGAAGATGTGTCATCACTAACAGCAATGCAAGCAATAGTTTTAGACAAGACCTTATAATGTTATAAATCTCAGTTCATTGCACTTATAGCTGGATTTTTGTCTACCAAAACTTACCAATTTCACTGTAATTACCTCCGAGTCACTTTTAGAGAGCAGAAGTAATGCACATCAGAATAAGATAAGGACGTTCCAAATGATAAATGAGTCAAACTGGCACCCATCAGTATTTTGGTAAAATTTTTTAACAATACAATTCCTTTTGCTATACTGCTTCTAACAAACAACAAAGCAAAGTTCTGCCATAACTGCAGACCCATACCACAGTAAAGTATGTTCCTAGTCAGAGCAACAGCAAAATACAACCCAGGATAACTGAAAATGTTCATGTTGTTTCTGAGTATTATAAGTGAATCAAATGACGCATATGTCGAATGAAAATCGCAAAATGATAGTTATAATTAGTTACAAATATATATACATAACTATATACAATGTGAGGAGTACTAAACTACATTTGTGTATGCCTTTACAGTAAGCACGCTAGCTACCACAAGAAATGATATTTACACACAATGTGAATACCACAATCAAACTGGTTCATTTCACATAAATCTATTTAAGCAAATATGCCATTTGTACTTCAAATTCATCATCATAATTTTTTGTAGGGAGAGGACTTTACAACTTGAAAATACTTATTTCCAATCCCACTAACAATACACAATAAAATTATGTTACACCATGAGTTATCCATCGACAATTTGCACAAAATGTTTTAAACAAATCTCGTCCAAAAACATCCTAGAACAATACTTCTATAAGAACTGATTCCAAAATAAATATCCCACAATGCCACTGCAGTGTTGTTTTTTTTTTGTTGGTGGTGTAAACAAGTGATGGTATATGATGATGGTAACATGAACACAGCTAATAAATTCACTACCAAAAAAATCTTTTAGTTTTTCTTTCACAGTTCCTTAATGCCCTCATGCTACTTCAGCACAGAAATTATTATAGTCAATTGCAGCTCAGTCTGATATGCACTTCCCCTTTTCTGAAAAAAATACTTCAACAAATTAAAAAGTGTTTTACAAACCTTGCTAACATTAGGGCACAGTTCATTTGAAGTAGGTAAATTAATGTCATTTTCAGTCAGTTCATTTGAAGTAGGTAAATTAATGTCATTTTCAGTTAGAAGTAAAACAGGTGGCAACACAGACATGGAAATTCCTGTACAAATAAGTAATTTTTACAAATCATTGTTGGTAATTTCCTGCAAGGCATTATATGCGTGACTGGTATTATTTTTTTCTTTGCAAAAATTTGTACTGCTATCAGAGCTGAACTACTAAAAATATAACACAGTACAAATTTTACCAACAATGGCTGACAGAAAATTACCCCAAATGACTTGTACAGGAATTTCTGCCTCTACTGTCATATGACATAAATTATACTTTCATATGAAATGGACATTCATTTACCTGCTCATAATAACTGAACTTGTGTTGTCGAGATATGCATTCAGTTTTTGTTTGGAGAAGTATTTTTTTTCCTTCAGAAAACTGGAAGCATATAAAAAAACAGACCAAGCTGAAACAGACTTTAACACACATAACATTATTCTAAAATGGAAGACAATATTTATAACTGTCAATACTGAAAGTGAATATAAAATAGCCAAATTTACATAGCAAAGACCAAATTGTACGCATTATCAATTGTGCAGTAATTACAAAAACTTTTCTTTACAACATGACTTTTGGAAATATACAAAGTGGATCTAAATATACAAAGCATAATCAAATGTTTTGACTCTGACGTTTAGTGAATCTATGTAGAAATGTCTACACTTTAATTAAGAATATCAATATTTATACATAATATTAATCATTTTTCTTAAGTATCTAAAATTTGCCAATGTTACATCATCTTCGCTAGCCAAGGTGCTGATATGTTAACCCTATCTACATCTTGACAGATCGAGCTGATATTTTAGTGCTTTGACCTTGCAACATCTGTTGGATTTCATGAATTGCCTCCCTTAGTATGCAATGCCAACTAACCAATAGCGTGTAACAGCGGTGGATTGTATATCAGCTGAAAACTGTGGAGGCAATTGACTTCAAAAGAATACTTTGTAAGTTTAACATTGAAAAGTATGACTATGTACCAGAGAGAAGCCATTACTGGTGTATTTGCTTATTTATGAGTCAACTCAAATTATGTGCTCCCTTGTCTCAATCATGCAGCAACAGCGTTCAAATTTGAACAACTTAATTTTGATTGGATGCGGTGGCTTGCTGCCACAGTCAATGAAATTCACAGACCTGAAGCACATAAATATCGGCTTGATCTGCCAAGGTGTAGATAGGGTTAAGATATCAGAACCTTGGCTAGTGAAGATGATATTATATAGGAACAAGGTTATCTGTTTGAAAAAGAAGTGGATAAAAATTATGATCTCTAGGACTTGCTAGTGTACTACAATCAGAGTGTACCAGAAACAATATAAACACAAAGATCCCCGCTGGTTACTGAAACCATAATTCCATGACCACATGCAAATTTTTCCCAAAGTTTCATTTCAAACACAGACAATCAAGTTCCAATGTTAAACAAAATGATACCCAAAGAAATGACTCCAAAGCAAATCTGTATATTAGAAAAAATTTGCTCAGGATGCAATGTGCACTACCCCCTACTGCAAATACTTCTGGGGTTAACTCCAAACAATTTTACTGAAATAAATCTGATATCATGGGAAAAAATGAATGTCCTAGCTATGGAATTACCATTTCCCCATGTGCATGTCCATATTAAAACTTCCCTGAGTGACTATACAACAGTTGCAGACTTTTCACTAAAATTTCAATTTTTCCCCAAATTATAATGCTCAGGATGCATATGTGCACTACCCCCTACCTGCAAATACTTCTGGGGTTAACTCCTAGAACAATTAAACTTACTGAAACAAATCTGATATACATGGGAAATTCTAAATGAATGTCCCTAGCTATGGAATTACTCATTTCCCCATGTGCATGTCCATATTAAAACTTCCCTGAGTGACTATACAACAGTTGCAGACTTTTCACTAAAATTTCAATTTTTCCCCAAATTATAATAAAACCGAAAGTTCCCCAATTTTTTCCTGGCCAGCAGAAACCTTGAAAGGCTATATGGTCTGTAGACCAGTGACAGTGAGACTGTTTTGTCCAACTGCAAAGACTATATGGTCTGTAGACCAGTGACAGTGAGACTGTTTTGTCCAACTGCAAAGACTTCTGACCTAGATAAGCTCTTGAACAATGTTCTGGCAGATCCTGGTCTATAGTGTTTGGGTATGGACAGCCCTAGAGTTTTATTTTTCAAGAACTTCTAAACTACGTACACTGAAAATAGGTACAAAAATAGAAGAAAAAAACCCACCTTAACAGCAAGGGATGCTACTCCATCTTGTAACTACTAGTGTCACGTGTATTTTAATTCATTCTAATTTTACCTGTTTTCTTTATTTCTTCATTATTTTTGGAAAATAAATCCTGAGTTAAAAAGTGATTTATTTTATTCAGTTTAATAAACTGTTTCCTCTCAAATAAATTCAAGGAGTTTTTCAACAAATCCAAGCAATTTTCAAGGATAAAAAAAAATATTTGTTAAAATTCAAGTAGTTTTCAAGTCAACCCCTTGAATTCAATGACTTTTTCAAGTTGTGCATACCATGCACTGATAGACTGAAATGATCAATAAAATAAATAGGATCAATCCTGGTCTACCTACACATTAGGTACTGTCAGATCTGAGCCTTTGCTGTTTACAGCTGGGTGCAGTTTATACATAATCAGGTGTGGTAGAAAGATATGGTACCTTTCTCACAACAAACTAGTATATCAAAATTCTGTATTCACGATTTCCCACCTTTTTATATTCTACTGTCTACAACACTAATTTGATGCAATTAAAAAGCTAGCAATATTTGTTTTCCCAAATTCATATATTTTACCATCTCAACAGTCCTAGCCCACCCCACCCCTTCCTAATATACTCTGAACCGTGAACTTCTGTTCACCTAAAATATGCTAAGTATCCATTTCTGTGGGAAGCTTGACATGTATAACCTTGACAGTACTTATGGAATCGATCGAAACAGGCACTACATAAGCTTTATTTTAATTCCTAAAAAGGAAGTAGAAATTTTGTCTAAGCAAATGTTCTTGTTTAGCAATGATAATACCAAATATGCCAAATAAAACGTGAAAAGGATCATTTTCAAAGCATTTCAAATGGAATAATGGTGTTACCCAGTTAATCCAATATGACTTGCCCATGGATGGATATGGTGGTTGTGTTTATTGCGAACTTATCATCATATTTCCTATGGCTATTACTTAATTTTTGCTTCATATGTCTTGCATTACTTATTAAGGTCTATAATGTCTAAAACATAATACTGCTCACTTGTTTTTACTTATCTTTTGTTTCGTTACAATATCTATAGATCCAAGAAACAACTCTTTACCTAGGTTTTACATGTAGATTTTCAGATATTTTTCAAAATAGTTTATTTATGTGACTGGATCTGCATAACCCCTGGGCATGTTAGTATTCTGTACATATTTCCCAAGTTAACTGCTATCCCATATACATGGCCATATGCAAATTTGCTTACATAACCATTAATTTACACTGCAAGCTGGCTGAAGTTCTTAAAAATGTCTTTTTCTTTTCTATTACTATATGATGTAGCCACCTGAGATATGAATACAATGTGGGGGTTTTTCCCACCATCAGCAAGAAGCACTGGAGCAATGGTCACACTTTTTTGGTAAAGTTTTCAGGAAATACACCCCTCTTTCTGTCCGATTTCTTGATTCCCATCAACCATCCATCATCCTGCAAATAAGTATTTCAAATTTAAGTACAATTACAGACAGTTACAGTAACATTGGTACTAAATTATAATTGTTGGTACTAAGTGACATTAGTCATTAATATAAGAGAATCTTTAATATTAACAGCAGTCTGAACATTCTTCTCGATGGTCAACAATAGTCCAAGTTTCCTCTGTCCCTTGCCACCCCATTTTTAATATTTTAACATATATGTTGGAGTGTAGGGTCAGAGTCCATTGCCTATCAAAAAGCTGGAATTCGCCGACACCATTTGGTGTCGGCATGGGGTAGCCACTTACTAGCCGGCCTAGCAAACTTGAATGACCTTTCACTGAGATATACCTGCAAGAAATCGATAGGAATATGATTTATTTTCTCAAAAATCGTGAACATAGCATTCGTCATTCTTTAATCCGCTGACAGAAGAGACGAAAGTACATCTTTGCTGAAATTTGACCTGGAGCTGGCTATCTACATTCCGAGTCACATTACTATACAAATCTCACAACCTACATGTCAATGACATCAGAGGTCAAATAGTCATGTGATATCGACAATAAACATATTTCCAAAGTTGTTGTACATAGAATTTGAACATAATTATATAGAAGCTACTTAATGTTTGTAGATAAATATAATGTATACTTAATTTTCGACATATTTATTCTGAGAACAATGACCAGAAACCTGTCGGTATCGCAGCAGGATGGAGAAAACCATTTTCAAGAAGTACCGAGCACATGTCAACAATGCTTTTGTTGGTATCACGTGACTACCATATTGACATGTGATCTCTGCTTAGTGAATCTGGTTTTCTTCAAATTGCTGCAACATTCACAGATTTTCAGTCGTTGTTTTCACAATAAATATTTTGAGAAGTTTGTGGGGTTTTTTTTATTTTTCTATAAAAATTACGTGACTTTCATTTATATGTTCGATTTGTTTTCCTACTGCAACACTAGAGATGGTTTATTCTGATATCACGTGACTATGTGACCTCTGATGTCACTGACATGTAGGCTGCGAGATTTGTGTAGTCACATGACTAGGAATTCAAATAGCCAGCTCCAGGTCAAAGTTCAGCAACAATGTACTTTCATCTCATCTATCATATTCCATTGAGATTTCATGCAGGTATATCTCAATGAAAGGCTGTTCAAGTTTGCTAGGCCGGGTAGTAAGCGGCTACACCCCAACATAAATGTCCAAATATCAAAAATGGGGTGGCAAGGGTCTGAGTAAACTCGGACTAGGTCAACAACTGTGATTAAAAAAAAAGCAAGGAAAATGTTTCATCTTTTTATGCAGCAAACCAAACAGATCTCAAAGATATGATCCTCTAGCTCCTTGTGAGATAAAAACAAATAAAAAAAAAGTATTCTATTTTTTTTGTACATGTATTATCTTCTCGTTATCTTCTATATGGATCATAGGAAAAACAGAATTCCCTAATTGAAATACAGGACAATTATATATTAATTTTCCACAAAAATATAAGAGATTAAAGATTAGAAATTAAATATTTTTCCAATACAAAAACAGATTTCGAACACAAGGCTACATACCATATATACCTGCTTATAAGGTGAGTCCACCTGCAAATAACACAGATCCTGATCTGCCATTGCATAATATGCCAGCAGATCAGAGTCTGTATTGTTTGTTCTACAGATTACTCCTAATAAACTTCATAGATCCAGATCTGTCAATTCATTATGCAATTGTAGATCTGGATCTGTGCAGCTGCAGATGGACCATTTTATATTTGAGTATATATGATATATAATGACTCCACAGACACTTTTCAGCCTTCTATTCAAATCTACAAAGAAATATATCGATTTAGAGGAGTTGTATTCAGAACACCAATATGTGCATTTTATTGTGCAGATAAACTGTATTTGATATATATTCTGATACTAAAAATGTTTCAGGTTATGCAAAACCGAACATAAAGCTGGCAAAGCACCCCAAAATAAAGTTTGAAAGTATTTAAATTATAGGAATTATGCAACAATTTTCAAAAATGTATTACTTTTATTGGATCCTTTATTTTTTATAGGAATTACAGAATGAATATGAATCGTGTCTTTAAGTCTAGCCCAGTACAAGGCAGGGTGAAAAATGTAACAATATATCAAAAACCATTACTATTTTAAAAGTAGAATTATGATGTTAAATACTGTGGGCTTCATGCCATTTTTCAGCATGATAGACTATACATGGCAGTTAGTATAACTGGTGGAGCAAAACCCCAGAAAAACCATGGGAAGAACCAATGACCCACAAGAAGCTACTGACAAGCTTTCTCACATACCCACATTGGCCAAACCTGAGACTCGAACCCATGCAGACAGAAGTGAGATAGCAGTGATCAGTAAGTGCTTTAGACCACTCAGCCAGCTAGGTCCCCATTAAAATATGTAAATGTATAGGGTTTATATGTTGGTTGCCAATGACAACACTGATACCTCTACATTTATGCCAAATTTTTGTGATATTGTGTAAACATTTCTATTTTGGACTTTTGATCATGTGTTTACTTTCTGTGTTCCAACAGTCAAGTGACTGGAGTATGAAGTTCTTAACACCAAAACATTGCTTCAATAGAATAAAATGAGTAAATTTTTTAAAACCAAGAAAATAAAGTCTATTGTGAGACAGTAATAAAATTTTGTACTTTTCATTTATCAAGAGCACAGATAAGGTAGAAATTACCTCAATAATGACCTAATTGCAGAACTTCAGCAAGGGGTGACAGACAGACAGACAGACAGAGAGATAAGGTTAACACTATATGCACTATGTGGTAGCCATCTCCCAAAAATGGAGTCAAATGCATAGCTCAACTCTTCAAGGTTTTCTCCAAAAGCATTGTAAAAATTAATTATCAAGCACAAAACAAATTCAGACTAAAATGATCCTGAAAATGACATCTTAGCCACTTTTATAATCTTTTATGTGCAATTTAAAAAAAGAAGTCTTTGAACTTTTTATCAGCACAATATACACAATATTGTGCTGACAAGCTGTCAACCCAGATACCTATTATGACAGGCATAACAAAACAATACCAAAGAACATTTTTTTAATGATATCAAAGCAGAGATATAAGTGGTTGTTGTTCTTTATATCACTGTTCAAAAATCTGCTTTTGGATGCTAATGTTATTGCCCAACCCTCAAAGCTGCAGGGCCTAAGAAAAGAAGTGGTCTGAATCCCAGACCTGCAACTTTTACCATTGGTCCATTGAAACTCACAATTTTCCAAGCAATGAAAACTTCAAAGTATTCCTCTGCAGTCTCTAAGTTGTTATTTGAACAAGTGCAAAATGTCAATAAAGATATCGGCAAAATTTTGTCCCAATCCATGTTACTCATAGTGTACATGTTTTTCTGTGTACATAACAGTCAGACCCTGCCATCTTGTATAAAATTGTGTACAAACCAGGGTAACTTTTATCTCAGATTGAGTAGCAGTCCACAAGTATATCAAAACAACAAGACCTAAAGTAAAATCTTGTTCCAATAGACCTTGTCTTATTACTTGGAACAGAAACTTTAAGTCTTCAACCTGAATCCATAGTCACCAAGACTTTAGACATCTGATGCAAAAGATACGTGCATATCGTGTGACAGATATTCAGCACGAGGTTGAATTAGCCACTAACAACAATACTGAAGCATGAACCAACCTGTATGCTTGGTTCCATTACAATGGACATTACAGACAACCAATCAGTCACGAGTTTATTTTGCTTCTCTTCCAGAGGCAAACCCGAATAGATGAAGGAAGCAAAACATGAAGAAATGGCCCACCAACAAAACAGAATATGCCAAACCAGAATGTGTAGTATGACGAACAATTAAAAAACACTTGAAACAAAATAAACTGACTGTGTGTTGAAGATAGTATGGGTGGGCTGGGATGCATAAAACATGGAAAAATCTATGTGGTCATGAGCTAAACACAAATCATAATCTATGTTAGTTAAGCACAAGATGTAGGTCACAGTGACCTTCTTTGGTTGTACGTTTAGTACTAACAGATATGCATCCAATGATCATGTTTCATGATTTAAACATATGACCATCATGCCAAGATGGTTCCTACCAAGTCTGGTCAAGTTCTATTCAGTTGTTTTTGAGAAGCTGTATAGAGGAAGATACTGTTTCACAAATTCTGTGCTGTCACCCTATGCATACAAACTGTTAGGAGAGGAAGAAGGATTGATCTCTTCTGTGGTTTTGAATTGGGTTTTTTATTGTTTACCTTCTCCCAAACAGCCAAACACAAGAACAACTGGCCAAAAATTCCAGGCTAGATTGGAGAGGGGGGGCACGGGTGGCTGAGTGGTCTAAGGCGGTCACCGTAACAAATCACTGACATCTCACCTCTGTCAGTGTGGGTTTGAGTCTAGAGCTTGACCAATGTGGCTATCAGAGAATGCTTGCCAGTAACTTCCCATGGGTCAGTGGTTCATCCCAGGGTTTCCATATATACTGACTGCCATGTATCATGTGCTGAAAAATGGCTTTAAACCCACTATATCACCACCACCACCACTAGATGGATGCTTTCTACAAAAGTTTCTTCCAGTTCTGTTGAATGATTATGAAAACAACTGTTACTGCTTTTCTACATTTTGTATCTTCATATCAGGTTGCCGGTCTGCAAGCCGGAATGCTTTTTGTCAAATTAAATTATATTAAGCTCTTTTTGAAAATCTGTTTAAAGGTTTGATAGTTTTGTAATGATGGCCATATTTGATGGTTTACTGGCATCATTGGTACAAATTTAAAAAGTCTATGTACCAAGATGCTTTCTGTCAAACTGGGTCTGATTTCAGCAATTTTCAATAAAAAAGTAAATATTTTTCTATTTCAAGTGCTGGCAACCAAATCTGAATGTGGTTTAGTATCATTTGTAAAAAGAACCCTGAAAGGCCATAATGCCATAATACTGCCAAATATGGTCAAATTAGACTGAATGGTCTTTGAGAAGAAGCAAATTAAGGATCTCACTATTTTATCTAAATTTACAGCCAATCCGCATAATCTGTATGGAGTTTAACGGCCTTCATGCCAGGATGTTTTCGGTAAATTTGGTTACATTCTGTTCAGCAATGTTTGGGAAGAAGTCTTTGAAAGGTTTCTATAGTTTTAGTAACAGTGGCAATATCAGATGGGTGATCAGCATCATTTATATAAATCTGACAGGCCTTCTTGCCTGGATGCTTCCATCAAATGGTTAACTTCTGTAAAGTTTTTATGAGAATTCATTCAATGTTTTTTCTCTTTTAGTAATATTGGGCAAATTTTGATAGTGGATCAGCATCTGTACAAACAAGAAAGTTTTTATTCAAGGATGCTCTCAAATTTTGTTGAATTTTACTGTCATGTTTTTTTCTAAGTCATTTTAAAGTTGTCCTGTTTATAGTCATGGCAGCAATACGTGATGGTAGATTGGTGCCTTATTTACACAACCAAATGGTCCTCACAACAGCATGCTTTCTATCAAATATGGGTAAATTCTATCAAGTTGATTTTGATAAGTTATTTCAAGTTTTTTTTTCTTTCTAATTTTAGTAATATCAGCTATATTTCATGGCAAATTGGCATCATAAGTACAAATAGTCTGGGTTTTCTCTGACTGTTGCCACCCCATTTCTGAGATTTTAACATTTATGTTGGGGTGTAGGGTCAGAGCCAATTGTCTATCGAAAAGTTGGAATTCACCGATACCATGCAGTAGGGGAGCCACTTACCAGCCAACCTAGCAAACTTTATTGACTTTACACTGAGCCATACCTTCATGAAATCTATAGGATGACGATTTATTTTCTCAGAATTTGTGACAATAACATTTGTTCAGTCTTTAATCTAATGGTATACGAGACGAAACAAAAGCGTTGATGAAATCTGACTTGAAACTAGCCATTTGTATTGACAGTCACATGACTACCCAACTCAACCTATATGTCCACAACATCAGATGTCCAATAGTCACATTATATCAACAACAACCTATCTCAAATGTTGTTGTAGGAAAACAATTGTAAAGGTAAATGAATATCACATAATGTTAATAGAAAAATGAAAGAACACAAACTTCTCAACATATTTATTCTGAGAATGACAAGTAACCTGTGACTGTCGCATCAAGCTGAGAAAGCCAAACTCACCAAGCAAAGAAAACATGTCAATGCACTAGTCATGTGATACGAACAAAAACAACACCTATATATACTCAATGCCTGATGAATCTGGCTTTCTCCAGGTTGCTCTGATACTGACAGGTTTTTGGTTGCTGTTATCAGAATGTAAATGTTCAGAATTAACTGTGCATTCATTTGTTTACAAACATTATGTGACTTTCATTTAATATTTTTGAATTTTGTATACAACAACATTGGAAACTGGTTTATTGTTGACATCACATGACTACTGGACCTCTGATGTCAAGGACATGTAGGATGCGAGATTTGAGTATTCATGTGATTAGCAATGCCAGTGGTAACTTCAATGTCAAATTTCATCAATGCTGTAGTTTAGTCTCATCTGTCAGCAGATTAAAGACATAACGAATGTTATATTCCCAATTTCTGAGAAACCAAATAATCTTCCTATAAATTTCATGCAGGTATTGCCCAATGAAATGTCGTTCAAGTTTGATAGGCTGGCTAGTAAGTGGCTACCCTATGCTGCCACAGCAATGTGTAAGCGAATTCCAACTTTTCAAAATGCAATGGTGCTTGTACTTTTTACCTCTTTGATACGTCACACGCAGTGACATCAGTTTCTAAAAATAGATTTTCGGACAAGGCGAACCAGCGTAATGGCAACCAGTGATACTTTCCATATTATTGTTCTTACTGAAAACAATGTACCAGGCGCTAAATTTGTTCATCCAAATACAGATGAGCATTCTAATATTCAGTTACAGCGATGGTTAGAATGTCGAGGCCTGCCCAAAAACGAAAAAAGAAGCATACTGCTTAAAGGGTGAGTCAAAACAAATACTATGCATGTCGGGACCTAGTGTATTTATGTTTTCTGGACTACGATCGTTTCTTCAATCATGCATTTTGTATCTTGTATTTTCAGTACTCTACTGTATGCAAAGTGTTGTAAATAACAGAAATGTCGATTTTTTTTCCTGTCTGCAGTATATTTTATGTATACTTTAATCATACAAACCAGAAGTCACTGTGACATGTGTTTGATTTATAACTGTACATTCTTGTATGGTTTTATACTGTTTGAAACAACAAGGCACCACATAACACCCACCATTACGCTGATATTCAAATTTACAAGAGGATTTTGAAAACTGACTAAACAACCTAAAAAAAATACACATTGAGAAAAGACAGACTGAACACTGAGTGGGATTACTTTTTGTAACTGTCTAAATTTCTTAATTCTCTCAATGGACCGTTCAACATGTATCCTATGCTTGGCAATATCTTTAGTTAGTGCAAACTACATATACATGTATCCGTTGTCACATTTTTTTTAATGGTAAAATCACGTCAGTCGCAATGATGTACCCGTCGCATACACCTTTCTCCTTGTCAGGCTTTGGAAAACCGTGTCCAAATCCAATAAACCAAACACCATCTTTCTGGTACCTCGAATCACTTGTACATGAACCATAGCAAACAATGCTCAGTGGTCACCATATTAAATAATTACTTTTCCTGAAAAATATACAGCTTGTTTATAAATTTCAAAAAGCTGCCAGCATTCGTGTTACTACGCGTCACTAGCGGCTTTGTCCGAAAACAATATGGCTGCAGCCGGGGCAATGACATCATGGTTTAGTTTTAGCACAAGGCTGAATTAAGTACAAGTGCCATTGGCTCTGATCCTACACACCAACATAAATATCCAAATACTAAAAATGGGGTTGCAAAGGTCAAAGTACAAAATGAAAATACCTTCATGACAGGATGCTCCATGATAAATTTGATTTCAAACCCAATACACTGGTTTTTGAGAAGGCAGAAAAAGTAAATGTTGACATACTCACAATGGACAACATGTTACAGACACACAACCATACCATCAACTTGCTTGGCTATAATTTACCTTCAGCTTCTCTTTGGACATCCCCCCTCCCAAATCTGTCTGTTGGTCTATTCATCTCATTTCTTTACTATAATTTAATAACCTGTTCCTCAGAACCTTTACAAAAGGGTCATATTCTATTATCTCATTCCTTTCAAAACTTTACTGATTTTCATTTCATGGATTGTCCACCTGTCTGTCTGTCTTTCTGTCCATATATCTAATTTCTTTATTATAACTGTACTCACCTGTTCATCAGGGTCATCATAGCTGATCACATAAATTACATCATTCCTTTCGAAAGTCAACTCGTCCTCATCTTCTCCATGGTAGGGGTGGGTGGCAATCACCTAAAACAGCAGGAAATAATTGTGAAAATATTCAATTAATAACATTAGGAAATGTTTTCTGAGACTTTCCACAATGATAGTGACAGAAAATGAGGGTTGCTTTTTTTTACTGTGCCAGAAATTGTGCTGATTGCTTGAAAAAATGAAAGTAAATGGGTTAAGACTATTAAAACCAATATTTACTGAGGTGGGTATCAACAAATCTTTTCAGGTTTGACTATTCAACATTGATCATTCTTTTAGTGCTGATAATTCTTTAGAACACTGTGTTGCACTGATTAAATATCATTTTTCTTCATGACATAGAGCCTATCAAGATGCATCCCTTCAGGAAGCTTCATGATTCTAGTTATAAATATAACATACCAAACCTTGTGCAGTCTGCAGCTAAAATACAAAACCTTACACAAAGCCAGTCAAAGATGAAATACAATTTACAATAAGCTTCCTTTGTTGAATGTGTGTGGTACATATCGTCATCAACTTCATGATTCTAGTTTGATCAATGCCCAATCACAAAATTTAACCCAAGTCGGTCAAGTTTAAAATATGGGCCTTAATGGCATACTGAGAGAGTAGTGCTCACCAAGATGCATCAACTCACCCAGTTTCATGATTCTAAATGCACATACCCAACCAAAGCCAGTAGAATGTGAAATGTTGGTTGTATTGACCTACTTTTGTTCTGAATGAATTACTGAGATGTATAATACCATCTAGTTTAATAGTTAAATAAACAATTTAAGCATAGTTGGTGAAGCATCCAATATGGGTCACAGTGACCTACTTTTATGATAAGATTGCAGTAGCTATCAAGATGCATTCCTTTACCAAGTTTCATGCTTACATTTATAACAGGATGAAAAAAACCTGTCATGAGCTAAACACAACAATTTAACTTGCCCCAGTTAAATGAAATGTTGATCACAGTGACCTTCTTTTGTTGTAAGGGCATGGTTACAAACAGACATGCATATATTCATCTAGTCTGTTAATTCTAGCATGAACAAAGCTTAAGAAATGATTTAAACAAACTTAACCAAAGTCAATGAGATTTGAAATATGGGTCATGTGATGTGATGTGATTATGATTTTTAACGTAGCTTTAACAATTTTTCAGTCATATCGCTACGATGTCTGCAGTGTGGCAGTTTATAGTGATGTCTAGCACTGGGGCATCATGCCGCAGACATGTAGCATGATGTCCCCACCAGTCACATTATCCTGACACCAGGCCGACAAGTCCTAACACTAACCTCTTAATGCTGAGTGCCAAGCGAGGCAGCTGTTAGTACCATTTTTGTAAGTCTTTGGTATGACTCGACCGGGGATTGAACCCACGACCTCCCGCATCCGAGGCGGACACTCTAACCACTAGGCCACCGGAGCGGTCGAAATATGGGTCATAGTCATCTACGTTTGTAATGAGGGTATACAACTTGTCAGTATGTATTTCCTCACCATGTTTCATCATTCCAGGTGCAACTGTATTATATACAGGGTGAAATGAGTTCCTTGGTGGGAGTGATTCTATCAGCCAAAAAGAATTTCCAGGAATTCAAAATAAGGACATTTCTTCTTTATAACTGCCGAAAAACACATCTCTGACATTCTCCAGCAATAGTAGGATTTTCAAATTAGCCGCTGTGAATGACACCTTGGCACCATTTTTATTTTGGATCAACATGAAATTATAAGAAGTCTTGTGGTGGAAACCCCATGCTGATGTGACTTTCCATTTTGGAGAAGTAACAAGATATTCAAGATGGCTGCCATGGTGGCCATATCAGATTGGCATGATTTCCATTAATGACCAACTAAACATCACACAAAAGTCGTCTGGAGCAAGCATAACACTGATATGACCAGACATCTTGGAGAAGTAGCCTTGATTTTAAGGATGGCCATATTGGAAGTCAGATCAGCACCATTTTCATTTATGATCTACAGATAAAGTCTTTTGGTGAAAACATCATGCTGATATTACCATTCAATGAGGAGTAGGTGTAGTGACAACACTGTGGTGGCCTTACTGGATGTCTGAGCAGCAGCATTTTCATTAGAGGACCAACTAAATTATCATAAGAAGCCATTTACAGGTCTGCCAACTGGAATCAGAGACAGGGTTTCACAGGGCAGTTTTGAGGTGGAGAATGACATCATAAGTATTGTCTTTTGAACTGAACCAAATGAATGGAAACTGCACAGTGTTTACCTTTCTGTAATAGACATTTTGTTTAAACTTTTTCTTACGCAAATGTTCACTGACCAAATTACATTTTTTATTAAAGAATATAATATCCATTAAATTAAACTGTACACAGAGCAATCCAGATACATCTGAAATCATCCTAACAATGGCAACTGTTGATATCGGAAATAAAGTATATCAGATTCAACTGAAAAACAGAAAATGATTGTCAATTACTCACCGAACAGGAAATATGCAAAACTATGGGTTTTCTGGGGGTATAAACAAAAAAATTGTTTTTTTTATGCCATGTGAATCCAGGACATTCCCAGAAAAATCATGACAGTTGGCAGGTCTCTATTTAGTTAAAACCCCCATGCTGATATGCCCATCCATTCAGGAGTAGTAGTAACAGGGTTTTCAAGATGAATATTGTAGTGGCCATACTGGATATTCAAGTGGCACCCTTTAATTTAGGACTGAATAGACATCATAAGAAGTCTTCTAGTTAAAACCATGATGTTAATACAACTTTCTGTTAAGGGGGAGTAGACTTTCAAAATCGGACATCAGCACCAATAGAGTAGCAATAACAAGATTTCAAGACTGGACATCAGATCAGCACTAATTTTATTTAGGACTAACTAATTATCAAAAGAAGTTTTTCAGTGAAAATCACAGGATGGTAAGGCCATCCATTCTGGAGGAGTAGTGACAATAAGATTCCCGATACAGGTGGCCATATTGGATGTCTGAGTGGCATCATCTTCAGGATTAACTAGATTATGGGATGAATATGTGTATACGATTTCACGACAATTTTCCAAGTAGTTTAGGATTACTACTAATACCAAACTTGTGTTAATGGGGATGGACGGACAATGGACAACAATGGAAGACAAATGATAGACTATTATATATGCTCTTCCGGTCTGTGACCTACAGGGCTAAAAACCTAAACTAAATGCAAAAGCTTAATCTAGAATATACAGACAATATACTTACATGTTCCAAGTTATCCTTGCTAATGTTTTGTTTTGTGTTGGAAGAAAGAACACAAATTAGCGATAAAGAGCCGGGATACGTCAAGGCCATCAGGACTTGCTATATGCCAAATCAGTTGACTCCTTCACTCCAACTCAAAACAAACATGAATGTAGGTTTGTATTTATTACATACCCCCTCTCAGGCCCAGCGTGTGGTGTTTTTCTTGTGTGTGTGATGAATGTTTGGCGCCTTTCCAAATAATTTTTTTTCAAATAAATTGCGAATAAAACGAACAGGAAATGAAAAGGCGCCTGTGTGCATCGCGCACTTTGCACGCACAACCAGCCGGGTCTGCCCCCTCTATTGTGCTTTCTCAATATGTGTGAACTAAATTCAAAATGAATAAGGATTTGTAAATGATTAATTCTTTGCATCAATGAGTACTGATTCATGAATTTTGTCACAAAACCTAAATACTTCCAGTGTGTGATAAGAAAATACAAACTGGACATCCATATCAAACACCATATCAAACAGTAATGTAAAATTAAAGGTTATGTAATAAATGATAATTACGTAATGATAAAGTTTTTAAAATGAAATTCTCGTGACATACCGAGTACAGGTAATTGTCCGGCAGATTTTCTATAGGTACTGGCTTATTGTTCATTGGAACCTCATATAATGTATCTACATTTTCCTCCACAGCTACCTCATCTGCCACCATGACATCAACAAGGTCCCCTGGGGGATCAGTTGGGGGTACAGGAGGAGCGATACCTAGTTCTTCATTAGATGAGGAATCCGATGTGGAATCCGACGAGGAATCATCAGTCTATTACAATGGAGAATAAATGTCACCAGTGAAATATGTGATCTTACACAAGTGTTCATTTGATATGAAATTTAGGACAAATGTAGAAAATAATGTATGTAAAAATGCCATAAGCTTTTGGAAGAGGTATGTTACTAATATTCAGCTAGTTTTAAAAATTTCAACAAAATCAAGGTATACGACTTAAACCAGTTGTCGGGATAATGTCCCAGGTTGTGCAAATAGCCTGAAATTGTCACCACATAGTGCCAACACTTACAATTGCTGGATTGAGTCAGAGAGTATATACTAATTTCAACTCATTAACAAATAAGGCAATATGTGTTCCAAAACTCCACCTTTTGTCTAAACTGTATTTATGAAAGAAAGCTACTTATGACTTAATGTTTGCATGATCATAGTAAACACTGAATTGGAAGTAGAAGAAAAAGGAGAGAGATCAGTTGTGAAATATGAAAATGCTTCATGCCATTATTTAAAAAAAACAACCAAAAAAAAATAGGCAATGATTATGTATAATGCAAGTAAAACTGCATAGTCATAAATTATACATTTGGAGAACAAATGGCTGTACATGACATGCAAATAAAGTACAGATTAGATGGGGGTTTTGTTATCCACCACTCTGAGTGGCACCATGAACCTTTACCAGTCTGCTTACTCCACCAACAGGGTCATACTGAAGAACTACTATAACTCTATTTCTAAATATTTTGCATACACAGACCTGCCAACCCTAATGAGATCTGCCAACCCTAACAAGACCTCAGTAAGGCAGTTGATTTTTTTCCATAAGTTAGGCCACTTTACCATAAGGTGTAACAATATATAATGTGCTGCTATTGTAAAGATGGAAAACATGCATTTAAAATGTTATTTTCGAGATGGATGCAGCGAAGATAACATTATTTTCAACTAAAGGGCTTGTACATTTAGACCTTAATTACCTCTAGTACAGTTTCACAATGTGCAGTTACATAAACTGAAAGGCTTCTTGCTATCTATCAACTTTATATAATTCTTGCATCTTTTTTCTCCATTTCTCATAACGACAGCAATCATCTTCCACCATGAGACATACTCAATCAACAAATGTCCAATAAACATAATTGTTACCCTTCCTTCTCTCTCTCCCTAGAATCTGAATATTACTTTTTATTATTTTGTATTGACTAATAACACTTTCAAAATACTTAATTTCCCTTCCATCTTGTACATGCATCACTTGTTGGATGTCATTTTTTGAAAATTCCAGAAGCAAAAGCTTGCACATGCAGATGTTTGCATGACAAAATATGAGCAGTTTAAAGTGTCTGAGGTACTCGTGTGAAGCTAGTCTGGTTCCCTGACCAACTTCACTATATCTAATATGAAACCCAGATCCAAATCAAACACAGAAACCCCAGTATCCGGATTTTACAGCATCAATCATATTTTCTAAAGTTCTGCTTTTGTTCCATAAGTCCTTTACATAAGGATTGGCAGGTCTGCATACAAATTGCCGAGGGGCTCTAAAATGTAAATTATTAAAGTATGCCAAACAAATCCAAAATCTATCCAATGAACAAGCCCATGGCACTATTGATCGAAGAGTCGAGATGTCTCAGTGACTGACAACTGGACAAGTATCTTTCACAATTTTATGTGTAGCAGAATGAATGGAAATTTATGTCAATTTTTCTACCCATAAATTAGAAAATAATAAAGTGCTTCTTTATTATTTCTGCCTTATGTAAAGCAGATATTCCGAAGCCTTTTCCTGTGCACTCATGACTCAGTCTTGTTATGAACATATTACTCAACATAGCAATAATTAGTTAATAAACAAATAAACCTAATAAGATGAGAGGGACTTGGTAAATAAACTTATGACATCTTGTTTGTATATTATTTTCTTTTCAAATTAAGGCTGTATGCTTTTATGTGGCATAACAAAACAAAAAGCTCAGAAGCTGTTAGTAGTCTCCAGTTTCCATTGTAAACATGATAATGCAGAAAACAGTTTTGATTAAAGTGATCATGCTAGCACATTTATAAATTATTAGTTTTTTTGCAATTTTACATTTTAATTTTAATCTTTCTAAAATTTTTAATGTTAACTTTGAATCGGCACTATATAGCCAGTACCTACCTCTCTACAAGGATTACAAGAACTAAAACAATATTTTAAGAAATTAGCATTCTTTTGTATTATATCAAAGCTCACATATTAGAATCAATAATAAAAAACTGAGATTATGATTTTTTATTTTTTAAAACAAAATCATTGTTCTTAAAATCTGCTTAAGAAGCTGCTTTTATTGTTCACCTCCAGATGCCAGATTTTACTGGATGAAATGTCATGGGCTTTGAGTAACCTTGGAGTTACTGCCAGGAATACATGCAAAGTTCAGGCCTCAATAATTACCTTGATTTGCCACTACAGCTGAGGCCTCAGATGAAAAGCATGCATCATGCTATCCACTAGTGATTCCTAAATACACTCACATATACAACACAGATAATCTGCTGAGAATAATATATCACAATATACACTATATAATCATCAATATGTAATGTTTACCACTTAATAAACGTATTTATTCTGACTTCAAACTGCACTGGAAAAATAAACAACGGCCTTCACTGTAGGATAGGATGTAAAGCATGAAAGAAACTATGAGGTCAGTGAAGCATACCATGTAGGTCACAGGGACCCTTTTTGGTTGTAAGGATGTGGTACTAACACAGAAACATGAAATACAGATCACAGAGACTTCTTTTAGTAATATGGATATAGTACTTATCAAGATGCCTCCATTCACAAAGATTCATGATTCAAGGCAGGATATATCATGCCAAAAACTTGTGGTCATAAGCTAAATACAAAAACTGAATCAAAGACAGTAAAAACCAAAATATAGGTCACAATGAACTTCCTTTGTTGTACAGAGATGCATATCATCATCTATTTCTCAATTCAAGCATGCAAATTGCCTGAGAAATTAACATCAAAATGCTAAATAATGGGTCAAATGTATCTTCTTACCAGTTTCATGATTCCAAGTATGACAGTATTACACAGGAGGTAAAATACCTATGTGGTTATACGTTCAATACAAAAACTTGAGTAAAATGTGAAACATAGGACACTGTGACCTTGTGATACTATCAAAGGTGTATAATCCTCTAGATCAGAGGTTCTCAGACTGTGGCTACATGGACCACTGGTGGTCTGTGAGCTCTATTCAGGTGGTCTGCAGACAGGTTACAATAGTTACATAAAGGCACAGTCAACATTAGGAAAGATCATTATTTGGTCTGTCAAGACCCTCGGCAATGTTGAAGTGGTCTGTAAAAAAACTGCTTGAGAACCACTGATCTAGATTCATAGCTCTGGCATGAACAGTGCTTAAGACTAAAGTCAGTGAAGCATGAAATGTGTATCAGTGACCTACTTTTGTGATGCTGCAGTGGTCATCAAGATTCATCCCCACTGCCAATTTTAATGATTCTAGGTATAACAGTATACAGTGGTCCCCCTCTTATTCAGCCACCCCTTCTGCACCCGGAAAGTGGCCTTATAAGATGGGTGGCCTTTCCAGAGGGGGACTAAATTTTTTGTGAGAAGTGTATGTACATAGTAAGAAAGCTACATACTTCAAAACATTTAATATTTTCATTTAATATCATCGTTTAAAAGTAATTTTAATTATTAAAAGGTTCTTCTTGTTATAATAACAGACTTATTTCAACTGAATATACATTAATAGTTCTTATTCTTGGCGTAAGCGTGATATGCGAATGGGTGTTGTTGTCATGCACATTGCAAAACCATTCAAAAACGTCATTTAAATCTTGGTACATACTTAATTCTCTTTCCATTTGCTCCATTTTCCCACTGCTGCTGAATAACCTCCTTATCAGTTACGACATTTATTTGAGTCTTTTCAACATAAAATTGTTTTATTCGAGTCTTTTCTACATAAAATTGTTCGGCAAGTTCCCCCTCCCCACCTCACCCGATGTCATTGAGTAGAATAACCGACTTTCTTCTAAAATAATAAGTCTCCATTTACGTGATGACATGTTAATATTTGGTAATGATTTATTCGTATGTTGCTACCTGTATGTGATTTAATTATGCAGACGAAACTTCTGCAGAGTGGACGAAATGCCTTCTTCGTAAAGGAAGCGATAAATGTGTTGTCACGTGATTTTTCGGTCTTTGTCTGGTACCCTGTATTGTTCAAGGTTAATTTCTGTGTGTGTGTGTGCTAATGCACAAAATCTATTTTTAGCCTATGCTGACCCTGTTATGATCTTGACAATTATGTCTGGTTGTAATCATCAAAGAGAAGAACTCGACAGATGTGTCAAGCTCAAAACTCTATCATAACACTGTTGGGCCCATTTTCTGTAATGTCAGCTTTTATAGACAATGATATAATAATAATCTTAGTGTTACATGTACTTTAGTCAACACTTCTTTCAGTAATGGAAACTTGACATTGGGAGACATGTATCGACGATAGAGATAATCTGATTACTTACCTTACGTCATGATATGAATTAATTATTCGTTATGGATACATTTGAAATAAAAAGTGGCCGCTTGTGTGGGGAACGTTTTACATTTTGTACTAATATGCTGGCTGCTGGTCGCGTTAGAGGGATGGCTGTTCTTGAGGGGTACTTTGGAATACGAACTTGTCAGTGCCAAGGGATTCTGGCCATAAGAAGCAGGGGGCCGCTGGTCAGGGGGCCATTCAAGAGGGGGACTACTGTATATTCAGACATGAGCTAAACATAAAAATGTAACCAAAGCCACTAAATTGTGAAATACAGACCACAATGATTTTTCTTTGTTACTGGGGTGCTGCACTCACAAAGATGTAAACAATCATTTAGTTTGATGATTTTTAAATATTACTGCCAATCTGACAAAGAATTGTTTGTTCAAAATCATGTAAACCAGTTCATACTGGTATGATTTTCACAATATTAGTTTTATATACATAGACAAATAATCTCCCAAAACAACTGGGATCTAGAAAAAGGTGGGAAGTTGCAGAAATATTAATAGCAAGGTGGACTAGTGATATCATAAAATGCACAAGTTTAATGCCAAATTTACTAGCCCTGGGCTCAAGGAAAAGTGAATTTTGATCACCTGCATACTTTCCAATGCCGTCAAAATTTTGATTCAATGAAGTTGTTCAAATAATCCAATTACCTCATTTTTTTCTTCACTATCTTGTGGTTCTTTCTCTTTCTCCTCCTCAACTTCCTCTTCCTTTTGACCCTTTTCATTCTCAATAGTCTCCTCCTGTTTGACCTCAATAGCTTTCTTCTGATCAATATGTTCTTCCTCATCAAAATCTTCCTTTGATTCTCTTTCCTTCTCTAAAGATTCACGATGCTCTGCTTTTAAAGTCTTTGTTTCTTCCTCCTTTTCTTGTGAAGGAGAAAATGCAACGCTGGCATGTGCAGCAAAATGTGCATTCTCATATTCCGCTGCAACAAATGCACACAGTTTAATAATACAAGCATTCAGCAGATGGGGATTTTTATGTTTGTCTAAATTTTGTCTTTCCAAGAATACTTACCTGATCATACCAACATTACGAATTAATTTCCACTACATCCTGAATACAACCCTCCTGGAAAAATGAACAAAACTGTCTGTCCTCTCTATGTACAATAACAGACTAAAAAAGCAGGACCGATGTGAAATAATTCAACCAATATACTATTATAATTACCTTATCATACTTTATTACTTTATTATAAATAATTATCATAGTTAAGATTACTAAGAGTAAGTGATCTCTCATTCACAACTTGTGGTTTTTTGGTTTCCTACACTCTGAAGCCCATAATACACAAACAGTTACACCATCTAGAGTACATCACACAAATTGACAGCAATGGATTAAAATACCAGAATGGGTTGTAATATAAATATTATAATAGGTTGTACAATTGTCATAAAACCAAAGTTTCAACCTACACTCCACATAATTTTTCTCAGCCGTTTCTTTCTCTCCATCCAAACTATCTCTGCTGTGTGGGCTGTCGTTAACCTTAGAAGATCTGGAAGTTTCTGATACTTCATTGTCTCGTGGGCTCCCGGGCTGTGAAGGCTGGCTCTCATAACCACTGTTACTATTTTCACTGTGCTCATGCCCATTGGGAACCACAAATTCATAACTTCTGTGAATATAGAATGTATTGAAAATGTAACACCATCTACATAAGAGGTCTCAAACACACAGCCGGCAGACCGCAAGCCATATCCTATGGCCCGCAAAATGATTGGCATCACAAGGTGTCAAGAGAGATAACAAATGTGGTGTGGCCCTTGGGCCATCATAAATGCCCTCATGCAGCCCTCAGGGTGCTTTGAGTTTGAGACCCCTGGTCTACAACATTTCTATGAAGACAATATGGAATATCTGGATAGATTTCCTTAAATGGGTTCAACAAATATTCAAATAAAATCAGAAGTCAGTTCAATGGGCTACCAGAAAAATAAACAAGTATTCCACATTTTAACTCAGTAGCCCTTGGAAGCCATTTTCATGTACAACTGGTTCCAACATTAACACTAATTCTTATTGATTGTTCTGAGTTTATAGTAATAACTGTGAAATATTTTTTTAGAAATATACTGAATAGCAGATTTCACACCTACCAAGTCATACTATCAAGTATCCCTCTTGGCTATCTGAATGCAATATACAGTACCTCAGACCCACCATTCTGATAGACCCTAGTAGACTTTATTTATATCCTGGTAGACTCTATTTATATCCATGATATTTGTATCAAAGATCCCATTTTCTGTTAGTCTTACCCTGGCTCTGTTCATATATAGATCACAGATGCAGCATTCTGGTAGCCCCTGGACTCTATACATATATATGGTATTCTGGATCCATCATTATAGTAGTCCCTGGGTTAATGATCTCAGATCCAGCATTCTGGTAGCCCCTGGACTCAATACATTTATGCTACCCCAGACCCATCATTATGGTAGCCCATGGGGTCTATTCATATATGGTATCCCAGACTTATACACATTTCCATACACATTTCATCAGATGCTTAAGAAGCTGCTGATATAAAGGGAAAACACCAGCAAAACATAACCAAGAAACTGTTTGTTTAGAGGTGCAACAATTTCAAAAAAACTACAACAAACAAGTCACAAGACATTATTACTATAGTTTCAGAGTCAGCTTTTGTGTTATTACTCAATCTGAAACAAACAGGCTATATAACATGCTTCTAAACTTTTGACCATGCAATGAAATTCGACATACACCATTATCTATTGACTTACCCCTTCAAACATCTTATTTCAAACTGTGTAAAAGTTTTGTTTCCTTGGGTTTAAGACTTCAGGTACTAATTTCATTCTTTATTCCCTATGATAATCACAAGAATGTTCAGCTGCATACATGCCAACCACGAGAGATGCATAAGCATAATGTTTGCCAATGTAAGTGGCAAAAAGCATAATCTGAGCATAAAAAGTGTATTCTATACATTACATACCATAATTACAGTTGACTGTTGAAAAATGTACAATTAGTTTTGCTACTAACCGGGATCTGCAGCAGATCAAAATTCTTGACAGAAATGGGAAAAATCCATGTGGATTGGACCCAGAACACAAACACAAAACATACTGACAAATTATTGATATTCAACACTCAACTGCTCTACGTATCTTTAACTGAAGGATTGAAAAGTCCACAAATTAATTAGTGCTCAATCTTAAGTGCTTTATTACATCACTCTCATATTCTTCTTTTCAAATTTGTAAAGCAGCACTGATTTGTTCTTTTTACAATCTGACATATTTTTAAGTTTAAAAAGATCTATCTGCTCTAAAAATTTTCATCCACAAGACACACTATAAAATCCTGTTTCGCTAAACATCTGGTGCCATTTTCTTTAAAAGTACAGACTGGTCTACTGCCTAACTTGATTATCAATATAACCTGCAAGACAATCTTTCATATTAAAGAAACCATCCTGTTTTCTTGGAAATGGATCATATACAGTTGCTATAAATAGAAAATAAGGAAAATATATGTAAGACTAGAATGGGCAAATTAACTCTTATGCTATTCTTATGCAGCAGTCTTTCATTATAGAATATTCACAACTTATATGACGAGTGCCATTAAGGAGATGATAATAAAAATGACAAACAAAATTTATAATATTTTTATTTATAATGTTGTGGAAAAGCATAATCCATAGTCCATTTAAGGCAAGCATAAGATGTAATTAGGTCAAATAAAAGCATAACGATTATGCCAAAAGTGTAATGGTTGGCATGTATGAATTGCAACAATTGTTCAAGGACTCCCAATGGTAATAACAGCAACGATCATATATTCTCTATGGTAATTACAGCAATGTTTTTTTTAAATTTCTTGTGATTGTCATAGCAATGTTCATGTATTCCCTATGGCAGACATAGCAATGTTCTTTATTTCCTATGGCAACACAGCAATATTCCCTATGACAACATAGCAATGTTCTGTATTCCCTTGGGCAAACATAGCAATGTCCATGTATTCCTTATGGTAAACATAGCAATGTTCATGTACTCCCTATGGTAGTCACAGCGATGTTCATGTATTCACTATGGTAGTCATAGCAATGTTCATGTATTCACTATGGCAACACAGCAATGGTCATGTATTTTAAGTAGTCATAGCAATGTTCATGTATTCTCTATGGCAACATAACAATGTTCATGTATTCCCTATGGTAGTCATTGCAATGTTCATGTATTCCCTATGGCAAACATAGCAATGTTCATGTATTTCCTTAAGTAGTCATAGCAATATTCATGTATTCCCTATGGCAACATAGCAATCTTCATGTATTCCCTATGGCAGTCATAGCAACATTCATGTATTCACCATGGTAGTCATAGCAATATTCATGTATTCCCTATGGTAGTCATAGCAATGTTCATGTATTCCCTATGGCAGCACAGCAATGTGCATGTATTCCCTATGGTAGTCATAGCAATGTTCATGTATTCCCTATGGCAACACAGCAATGTTCATGTATTCCCTATGGTAGTCATATAAATGTTCATGCATTCCCTATGGCAACAAATGATGTTCATGTATTCCCTATGGTAGTCATAGCAATGTTCACATATTCCCTTATGCAGTCATAGCAATGTTCATGTATTCCCTATGGTAGTCAAAGCAATGTTCATGTATTCCCTATGGTAGTCACAGCAATGTTCATGTATTCTCTTTAGTAGTCAGAACATGTTCATGTATTCCCTATGGCAAACATAGCAATGTTCATGTATTCACTATGGCAAACATAGCAATGTCCATGTATTTCCTATGGTAAACACAGCAATGTTCATATATTTCCTATGGATGTCATAGCAGTGGTCATCATCTCTTATGAATTTATAAATAACATTTTTCTTGATACTTTAAATTCTTGGAGTGGGGAAGAGATTATATTGTTTAAAAGAAGGATTATTGTTCATTTGACTTTTTTAATTTTGTAGTTTGTGGCATCCAGAGAACTCTGAATTTTAATCCACAAGGTACCTTTTTCAAAAAGAATTGTTAGCTTGTTATAAGCTATAAAGACACATAAAAAAATCAAATGATATATCTCCGAGTAGGCCCCATTTCTCTTAATGAGGCACATACACAAATTTAAAACTTTCCAAAGAATTGTATTTTTTGTTTATGTTTTAGCAAAACCATGAAAATCTGACATCATTAATAATAAGAGTCCCATGTGGGCCTGATTGCACTCACCTGAATTATATCTGCTTAATAATAGAATTCAGAAGTAGTAATTAATCAAGGCAAGTTGGATACCTTCTGTTAAAATTTATTAAAATTCTACTGATCAGCTATAAAAACATCTTTTTGATGGTTTATTATTTTTTGTTTTCATCCATATTTGATGGCAGATCATCATCATCATCAGCTATAAAAACATCTTTTTGATGGTTTATTATTTTTTGTTTTCATCCATATTTGATGGCAGATCATCATCATCATCTACACATAACTGGAAGGCCATTATGCCAGGATGCAAACTTAAGTAGTTTTATACTGGGGTTGGGGGGGTGGGATGTGTGTTTCTTTTTCCAATAGTGGTCATAACCGACTGCAGATCAGCATCATTTGTTCAAATATGAAAGGCCTTCAAGCCAGGATGATGTTCGTCAAATTGGGTCAAACTCTTTAAACTCCTTCTTTTAGAAGAAGTCGTTTACAGATCATTCTATCTTTCATCTCATTCACCATCATGTCAAAGTGGAATTATCATTTTTTCTTAAGAGCTTGTTACAAATTGATAGAATGGTGTTTCGAAAGAAATTAGGAGACCAGACATTGAAAACCACTTCAAGGAAGAATTAGTTTATTCAAGTGCATGATGCAGTACTCTCATTATAAACTGTCCATGGCAGCCATAGAGTATACTATCTTATAGTCAGTGCACCCTATAATGAAGTATATGGTAGATATAATTACACTAATGCCTAATAAAATGGCATTCATGATACCTACCTAATAAACAGGAATGATGGCATTATCCTGAATGGCAATATAATGAGTACAGTGTGGAACAGCTGTGTTGTCAGCTCTGAAAGTCTTCTTTCTTCAAATATTTCTCAACACAGGATAAATTATTGTAATTAAAATCTGATGTACGACAAGTAAAACTCGAAGCACTGAAGTAAAACAGGTCGCAAATTAAATCTGATCACCAACACCAACAAAGGAAATCCTCACAAAAAGTTTTAATGCTTAAACTGTACAAGTCTTTAAAGGATGTACTGTTTTCTCTCAATGTTAAAGAACAGTAATGCTCACTGATAAAGAGTAAGCAATAGAATAAACTCAAAGTACTGGAATTACTGATGGCAGGGATGGGGTTAAGTGGTACTAATTTACATACAATCAGATGGAAGAACTTAATTCCAAAGATACTGCTATCCATGCTTACTGTTACTGATGTGAACATACTACTCAAAATTATCTGTACAATATTTTTAAAAGCTTTTTCTTACATGTCACTAGAGAACATATATAACATTTTGAAACATTATTGGAGGAATTATTGTGGTGATTTCCTTTTAAAAGCATTTTTGTACTATAGGTTCAAGTGTGGAATAATATCAGGTGCAATCATTTACTTCAATTTGAGTTGCTTCCCTTTACATAAAATTTACATTAAAAAGTGATCTCAAAGGTTAGTGGATCAAAACATTGTTACTAATTGAACAAGACTGGTTACTATTATTAGCGAAAAAACTGTATTTAGTAAAAAGAAAATGCACAATATGCCACAGCCATCGATCGATTGAAATCCTTCCAACCCCAAAATTGGATCCCTTATCGACAGGAGTATTTTTTGTACATTTGAAATATGCATATCAACTCAAGGGGTTAATAAATGTTTTGTTTTATGAGTAGGTGTTTATTTTATGGAGGTGTCCACTAAAGGAGGGTCTGAATGTATATAGCAACCAGTCAGTACTTCTGACTAGTAAGGGAGCCACAGTGGCTTAGTGGTAAGCATTCAGGACTCACAACTGAAAGTGTATAGGTTCAAATCCTACCACGAGATCATCTTGGGCCAGCTACTATGGCAAGTTACTAGACTCCAATTGCCTCAGCACTAAATAACCTACTGCTCTGACTAGTAGATCATAAAGCAGGAATAGATATTTACCAGAACGATTAAGAATATACCCATTCATCAAAGTAACAACAACTGCATATGCATAAAGGACAAGAATGTTAAAATTATATTTTCTGTCTTGCCGTTTCCTAAATAAATGAGAAACAGTGATGGGGATGTTTGTTATTGGCTTCACTGACATTAACTCCATGTTAAAGTTTTTGTACAAGCAATTTCTAGAAGTTCTGTGCAAGCCCCTAACTTGCTTTGTGATAACCAATACGAAAATAGGAGTCTGCAGCAAAAGACGGCATAACCAATGTTAGATAAAATCCTTGTTTCCTACTTTTCCTTCTGAAGTCAAGTGTTCACCCTTTTTAAGTGTTTACAAAAGCTACCAGTAAATGAGATGTTCATTTAAACCAAAGTTGACATACATCTGCCTAAAGGCACAAGATTCCAGAAAAATAATAGGTAATGTTCAATAACACAGATTTCAGGTGCAAAAATTACTCTAGAATTTGATCTCCTGAACTAGAAAAATGTGTATACAACAGATACATCTACTGCTGAACAGGGGTGTAACTGGGATTGTGAGATTAAAAGAATGAAGAAACAATATATGTGTCAAGACAACACTCAAGTACTAGCCCATATGATGCAGGTGAAGAAACCTTTGTTCTATATGCAATGGCAAGGATCAAAGTCAAGAGGGCCAACTCAGTAAAATTATGACCAAAAAATCGAGGCAATCAATCTTGACGATGATTCTTCATAATATTTGGCCCAACAAAAAAACATGATCAATAAAATCCTTAAAATATTACTGAGCAGAAATGAAATTAATAATGCTGGGGAAATTTTCTCAATCAAACATGAATCACAACTCTGTCAAATTGTGATGGAAAAAAAAGTGAAAATCGAACAGTCTTCCTAGTACAAAAGCTTTTATCAAATTTCGTTATGCTTCTAAACTTGCAACAATATCACAGTTTGCCATCAATTTGAAAACACTAATACTTTCTATATAATTCAACCATGCCCATGAAAGCTTTGAGCTGAGTGGCAGCATTCATATCTCCCACCAAAGTAATACTCAGATCAACACAATGATCAATCCACCATAAGTAATACTCAGATTGACAGAATGATCAATCCACCAGAAGTAATAAATCGACACAATGATCAATCCACCATAAGTAATATTCAGATCCATACAATGAACAATCCACCATAAGTAAAACTCAGATCAACACAATGATCAATCCACCATAAGTAACACTCTGATTGACACAATGATCAATCCACCATAAGTAATACTCAGATTGACACATTGACCAATCCATCATAAGTAATATTCAGATCATCACAATGATCAATCCACCATAAGTAATACTCAGATCAACAATGATCAATCCACCATAAGTAATACTCAGATTGACACAATGATCAATCCACCACAAGTAATACTCAGATCATCACAATGATCAATCCACCATAAGTAATACTCAGATCATCACAATGATCAATCCACCATAAGTAATACTCAGATCGACAATGATCAATCCACCATAACTAATACTCAGATCAACACAATGATCAATCCACCATAAGTAATACTCAGATCAACACAATGATCAATCCACCATAATACTCAGATCAACACAATGATCAATCTACCATAGGTAATATTCAGATTGACACAATGATCAACTGCTTTTCATGTGTTTTTTTTCCCCAAAAATCAGAATATTCCTATTATACCTTTGTGCTCATTATTTGTACTTTCTACGAGGCTGATTGTCCATATCACCTTCATTGTGTTTTCACTTGGACACTTTCAGGTTAAGCTACAAGCAAAACCTTAATAATGCAGAGCAACACTATAAGCTCACTTTAACTTACATCCAGGTAAGCTTAAAATGGACAAGAGTAAAGGAATGTGACCAAACGATGACTGCATTAATATTTTTTCTTATTCATGTTGTTATTGATTAAGAAGCTTAAGAACGAGGACAAATAACGCAAATCTCTGCGAGTCAGACTCTCACCGCATTTTTACAGGGAAGGTACTTATATCCATTGTACTTCTATTGTATAACCTGAAACATAAGTGTATTGACAAGAAATTACATTACACGCTTGATAATAAATAAAAAAATTTTACCCTCAAAAAATAAATTCTCTTCTACTGCTAAAAAAAAAATGAACAAAAGCTATCAGTGACGGATGCATAGCAAAAGGCCCCACTTGCTACAATTTCTTTGGCAAGGCCTGAAACAGAGAAACATGTGTTGGGAAACAAAGTTAGGAGAATTTTATTAGGGGTCATGGAATGTCGGAATTCAAAGTCATTTAAAGTCTCTTCAATACAAAGACACATGTGACTGAAATCCAACAAAAATATCGTAAAGTTATGGTGCTGAAACGAGTCTGAAGGTTGGGCAATCTGAAGGCTCGACATCTTTTTTGGGAACACTGGTAATAATTTGTTCAAGGTCTCATCAGTGCAAAGCTGCATGCCAAATCTGGCTGAAATTCATCCATTGTAAGGTAATACTGTGACACCAAATGTTAGGTATCAGGGCAAATTAGGGATAATTCCTGTAAATGGGGTCAAGAAATGCTGAAAATCAAATTCATTCAAGTTCTCATCAGTGTGTACAAAATATGCTTGAAATTCCAAAAAATTCTTAACCATATTAACCTGCAGAAATGAAAGAATGGGCAATCATTAGTGATAACTTTTGAAAAAATTTACACTGAAAGCTGCAAATAAAATTCCTTCAAGGTCATAGTAATATAAAGCTGACTAAATTTAAATTTGGTTAAATCCAATAATTTACAGTAAAGTCATCCTGCAGAAACCAAGAAGTGTTGACAGTGCTGGATAGACAAAACAGATGAATAGATTGACACTATTACTGTAGGGCTCCAATGACTTCATCAATCAGGAACCTAATAATTTGAGAACATAAAATGCAAACAAATTTTAAACCTTGTTTAGCTAAATGGTAGCACAACAACTCTGCATTACAAAACAACAACTTTTATGATCTATTTTCACAACAATTACAAAAACCAGTTCCCAAACACCTGTTATTCCAGTGGAGCAAAGAATGCCCATCCAAGCGTTCTCTAATAACATGCAAAACCGCTCCAGAACTACTGGTAAAATTTTTCTGTCATGCAAAACTGCTCCAGAACTACTGGTAAAATTTTTCTGTCAATCAAAATCCCCTCCTATTATCACCTGTCTAACCATGCTGCCAGGATGGAAATTCTGAAATCCTTGTGCATTTCTAGATAACTTATAATTCAATAAAACTTACTCATGGGACATGGTATCCCGTAGCGGTCGTTTTGGTGTGTATGTCAGCTGTTCATTGTCTTGATACAGTTTCTCCGAGATTTCACTGATTCTCTCACTAATCTAGAAACAAAATGGAAACAAAAATAAAGTGTTTCAGCAAAACATTTTTCTTCTATTCTTTTGATTTGCACTTCATTGATTCTTCAATTTTAAGAGAGATTCAAACAATGTCTGGGAAATCATAACTCGTAATATTAAACAAAGTGGAAACTATCCAAGGGAAATCACTCTATATCCAACTTACCAAGGGATGCAACTTGTATCACAAACATTATTAGCTTAAAATGTGAATTCACTATTATCTGTGGGGTACAAATTTTCATTGATTTTGTGGATGCTACAAACCACAAATTTAAAGACCAACAAACAATGATCTATCCGTGAAAACAATGTGATAACCCTCCCATAGCCAGTACTGTTTAAAATGTCCTTTTTTGCAAAACCACAAAAATAATGATAGCCACCAAAATAGTGATTGTACAGTATTTAAAATTATATAAATACCTTGAAAACTGAAGCATGCTGCTGGAAAAATACAAGCACTTGTTCCATTTATGAGTTTAGAGTTTGGGCTCCATTTTTGTTACAGAACATTTCTATACAAGTGTTATACAGTTTGTCCATGTGAGAAAGTCATATGCAATATGCCTATCTCTTTTTTTATACCTGTGTGACAGACTGCCCATGTGAGAAAGTCATATGGGATATGTACTTTTTAGATGGTATTTTTCTGTGCGGATAAAAAAAACCTGATTGTATGAGGAGAATATGACCTCCCACTAAGGTGAACCAGAAGATTCCAGAGCAGAAAACTGCACCTGGTACACCACACAGATATCTTTCCCATGCACACTGTCCTTCATTCTTTTTAGAACACAGCCTAAACTAGTGAGACATCAGTGCGGTGTGGGGCTGGAGGGAACCTGGCAATAGCAACAGGTAAGTGTGTGTCATTAAATTAGTTCCCCCCCCACCACACAAAAAAATCACATTTTAATATCAGTAATACAAAACCCATACTCTCCTGATAGAATATGCCATCCACCATGAATAGGTGAAAGCTGAAATTTCAACTGAAAACAATGCTTTCTTTTCCCTAGAAGCGGCCAAATAAAAGTAAACAGCTCTAACTGGACATAAGTCTAACTGGATAATCGCCAGCACAGATATGACTTAGACGGGGGATTTTTCAATCAGAAGTGGATCAACCAATGGAAGCTGTGTTTGCTAAAATCCTGACTGGCAAAAGAGAGAAACAAACTCACAATTCCACTAAACTTAAGCCTCGCTCTATGAAGAGGCCCTGAAGCTTGCTCCTTTATCACAGAGACACAATTACACATGCCAGGATATTTCTGCCATGCTTCCATCAAACACTGAAGGGCAAATGGCAACAATGACTGCACCTTCAGGAGGTTGAACAACGATACTGTACTGAAAAATGGTCAGCATATTAGGCTAAAATTACTGGTGACCTAGCCTTTTGTCCCTAAAGTTTCCAGTGTTTAAACTGGGTGGCAGCCCCATGTTCCCTTAGAAATACCCACTCTCATTCCCTATATATGTGTGACACAGCTTGCCCATGTAAGAAAAACATCTGGGATAAACCTATATGACGTGAATGAGTTCACTGACCCTGCAGCTGACATAACAAATATTTGCAATTTTTCTGGTGGTTTTATGATTCAAAAGACAAGGTTTGCTGACATATAATCTTCATTGTAAATAAAGCTGCACATGTTCTTTCTATTGCTGTCATAGTGTTTAGAAACTGTTGTCTATTTCAAAGGTTATTTCCATATCGATGACGTATTATCTCGCTTTTATCCAACACTATTTTCTTCCAAAATTTACATTTACTATAATTAATTATTGGAACTAATTTTTATAGCATAAGAAGGTTTATTAATAGGTGATGAGGTACCACATAATATGTGAGAATATGCTGTCCTGTTCAAGATAAACATTATGTACAGTGAAATGGTTTTGCAAGATTGGGGACTCCTTGAGGGGGGATCACAGATGTGAGTAATAACAAAATATCACAAGAATGTTATGTGATCAATGTGATAAAACATATCAATGTTGTTAAAAATAATTATGAATAATCATCCATTATGGCGAAAATCCTATATTAACATGACTATTGATAAGACGGTGCGAGATCACCTTGTCATTAAAATCAAGGCACAAAAATCTTGCTGTAACTATCCTAGTCCATCAATTCCATTTTCCCACTGCTATAGATTGACAATGTTTACTTCAATCTGTTGGAAACTTCTTGGTAATGATCAAAGGAATCTCACTCTTTTAGTGATCCAAAGACTCTAATTCTTTCAGTGAACAAAGGACTCGCACTCTTTTAGTCAATTTGCTTTCATGTTTTGTTCTAACTGAGAATGTCTGACCACATTTTACATTTTTGCTTATTCCTTCATGGGATACAAAAGGAAGTGAGCTATCATGTGATCAACTAGTTCTAGTCTGGTACTCTTTCAAGTACATTTGGTAATCGAAAAGGCATAAGACACAATGGCCAGCAAACCATTTTTATTTTCTAGCAACAGAACATCGCTCTATTCTTGTTGGATTCACCTGGTGTCAGTGTTTGTAAATTTATTCCTCCTTCATTCTGGAGAATTTTGTTGACAGTCATGGTTGACTGATGTGAAACTCAAAGGTGGTCTACGATCTCCACACGTCAACCATTGAGTAGTTCAGAATACTTTTAAACATTGCCAAAACAAGTGTTGGACATTTGTTGCTTTATAAATTTCAAAACAATGCGCAATTATTTTCATAATATGCTTGTTCTGATTCTATAGCTATAGTTAACTTCTTAACAATCAGGCAGGGTGGCAAGGCAATTCAAGTTTTCAGAAACTGCAAGTATGCAATACAATTCTTTGTATCATATTGTCAGAAAATATTTTCTTGGAGCTACGTATCATTAATGGGTACATAGAAAAACATGAGATACAACTCACTGTTGACCAAAATCAGGCTGTAATTTATATGAGCATGTCAGATTTGATGTATTTTCTCAACCTTTACCTGCACATGTAAGATCTGAATGCACATAAACTCACCTTTCCTACTTCACTGTGGAATATTTGTTCAGCTGCGAACATATTTCTTAGGCTTGCGGCATAACATGTCACTCGACTGTAATAAAGGATGAAAGGCAGCATTTAAATCAAACACCTCTTCTATTTTTCCAGTATTAAATGAGCAATTTCCATAGTAAACTGTGTAATAGGTAAAAGTCAATTTAGTAAAATATCTCCTACTGGCATTTTTCAGTAGTTAATATAGAAAAGTTTTTTTAACTATTATGAAGATAGTAAATGTCCTGTTGAAAGCATATGATCCCTTTCAAAGAACCAGAGAAATCCCTATGTCGAAGACTTTTCAATGTCATAAATGTTCGAGAACCATAATTCCACAGCATTCTTTTTGTGCTAATAAATACTACTGCCAGCTATAAATGTAAGAATCTACTATGGTACAACCTAAAGAGAAGTAACCAGTATAAAAGTATTACTGTTGGTGGCATTAACCAAGGTTCAACATTTACACTAGTTCATTCTCTCTATGGAAGGTTAAAATGCTGGGGGAATAATGGAAATTTGCTTGTATCTTGTCAGTTGAACTGGTGAAAAAAGAATGAAATACAACCTCCACAGCCATTCCAAAAGAAAACCATTACAAGGAAATGTAAACTAGTAGATCCAGACATTGCATGAAACTGTAAAACCAACAAAATTCATAACAAAATTCCATCTCAAGTCAAAGGATGTAGCCAACTATATTCCTGGTCATAAAAACATCTTACTTTAAAATTTGCAACAAATAAAAAAGGTCAAGCATCTTAATAACCTGGACAAGATTACACAAGCATCTTAATATCCTGGACAAGATTACACAAGCATCTTAATAACCTGGACAAGATTACAAATTATCTGATTGGCTGTTGACTATCCCAAATGTCCATTCTCACAAGAGACAACATGTTTTTTGTGCTGTAACTGCAATGAAGAAGTAATTGCAACAAAAAAAGTGCAAGTCTCCCAGGAACTAGCAATTTTTTAACTGAAAGTATTCCTCTGGCTAATCAAAAGATTTAGCAGTCATCAATTTCTGCTTCAATGTAATAACCAAACCTGTGAATCCATATATACCAAACTGATCCAGATGATTCCACTGCCTGCCCTGATACTCACCTATTGTAATACTCTTGCAGTTCCATGTGTAAATCATTGTTCATTTCTTCATAGATTTTTTTGGCCTCATTTAGTTCTTCTTGTGCCTAAAAATAATGCACAAGATAATATATTCAAGTGTAACAAACTTTTGTCTACAGAAACAGAAGAAAAAAATCAAATATCATGATTTCTGATCTCCAATACGGGCATATCTGCCAACTTTCCAGAGACTGAAGTGGGGAGGGATTACATATATAAAGGGTTTTGTGTTTCAAAGCGGTAAAGCCAGTAAACTGAAATGTAGGTCACAGAGACATTGTTTTTTTGTAAGGGTGCTGTGCTTATAGAGATGCCTACATTCATCCAGTCTGGTGATTCTAGCATAAACAATGAAATAAACCTGCACCAAATATTTAACCAAACTCAGTGAAACAAAAACTATAAATCAGTGGCCTACTTTTGTGATATTGGAGTAGTACTCATCAAGACGTATCGCATCACCAAGATTAATTATTCCAGGCATAACAACATGTATAAAAACTATCTGGTCGTGACCTAAAAGTGCAAAAACTTTACTGAAGCATCTAGAATGTCTACTATAGTCACTTTGGCCTTCTTTTGTTCTAAGAGTGTGATACTAAGATGGATGCATACAATAAAAAAGTTTATTGATTGTAGCATGAATAGAGCTCGAGAAATAAGCATAAAACACAAAATTTAAATAAATTCAGTGAAGTGAAACCATGGTTTATATAATGTTAGCAAGGTTTTCTGCAGGTAGTTTTCAAGGACTTCTCAAAAAGTTCTTAAAAAGCTGACATTTCTCCATATGCACTCCATAAACAGGGACAAACGTAGTCAAGTAATAATTCTTCAAAACAACAAACACTCTGCTCACTGAAAAAAAAAAGGGAGGAATCCATAATCATTATCCTTGATACTTTATAAGATATCTTACATACAAGTAAAATGTCTCTCTCTCTCTCTCCCTCTCCCTCTCTCTCTATATATATATAGATAAGAAACACGCAGAGAGAGGTAAATTTTATCAACCAAGTTATGAAGATCATTTAATTTTCTGATAAAAGGGTCAAGAGGGTGAGTGTATGAAAACCTAATTCCCAGCCCCAAAACAGATCTAAAACAAAAATTATCCTGCCTAATCTGTTTTGTAGATAGAACCTTATTCTATCAAGCGTTTTAGTTGAGGAAAATATATCTTGTGATGACAGAGAAAAAAAAATCCTGGTTGCTGACTTTCAGCTTGGATTTCGAACAAGAATCCCTTAAAGGAATGCTCTACTGGGCAAATCGGCAAAAAGAATTTCATGGAAATCAAGGTAAGAACATTTCTTCCGTTTAATTGCTAAGTGCTGAAATTGTCTCTGATATTCTTCAGCAATAACAACATTTTCTTACAACAGCTGTGGTGGACAAGCTGGATGTCATTTTCATTTAGGACAAAGTAGACATCATTGGTCTAAACTCCATGTTGTAATGATCATCCATTCAGGAGGAGTTGAGACAACAAGATTTTCACACTAACCATTATGGCAGCCACACTGAATGTACGAATGGGACCATTTTCATTTAGGGCCAATTGGGTATCAAAAAAAAAAGGTCTATTGGTGAATGTTGATATATCCATTCAGCTGGGAGTAGAGATAACAATATTTGTGAGATACCCACTATAGCGGGCGTTTGGAAAGTTAGTCCTCTCCATTTAAGACCAAGCAGACATCATAAGAACTCTTAGGTGAGAATTTTTACTCAGGAGCAACTACACATCATAAGAAGTCTGTTAATGAAAATCCATGTTGATATGACCATCCATGTAGGAGGAGTAGCAATAACACGATTTTCAAGACTGACAATATGGATTCCACATCAGCACAATTTTCATTTAGGACTAACTAGACACCATAAAAAGTCTTTTAGTGGAAACTCCATGTCGATATAATCTGCCATCCAGGAGTAGCAATAACATTTTCAAGATGGCTGCCATTACACAATGGCAGAATACAAAAAAAAAGATCAAGTCATCATTTTTAAACAGCTACACAAATGTTCCGTGAAACAAGTGCATAAAATGTGAGCTGATTTGGAGTGATATTAGTGTAAGACAGTGATTGTCATATGTCTTTAAAATAGTAATAATCAGCTCTATCACAAAGTTTGCACTGTTTGTGATTGGTGTCACAAAATCCAGTCAGTCATCACCAACCTCTCTATTGACACTTAGTGAGAGAAAATATGGTCTAGTTTTTGTACTCATAGGTGGAAGTGAAAGCAGTTCCGATGCTGCAAAACCCCAATGTATGGTTGGAAATGGTTCTCACATGTTAACAATGATGTCAGCAAAGCTGAATGGGATACAATATGAAATTAAAAGAAAGACATCTTTAAAAGGTTTGACAAAAAGGTCTGAAAGGCTGGACAACTTGGGAGGTAAATTCTCCAACGTTGTTGAGGAATTCAGAGGAAAGCTAAAGAAATGAGAGCTGTAGCGAAGATGGTTCTGTTGTCAAGGCAATATGATGAGCTAGAAGCGAATGTCAACTTTAACTTGGAATCCATTAAAGAGGGCCAGGACTACACTTTTTTAGCCCACAACCAGTCATATGTTAGCAGCCCTTGCCTTTAGGAGCTTTAATGTTTCTCATTTGTTTGAAAATGTGCTTTTTAATCCCTAAATCATCTTAAAAGAATCATAAAAGTCCAATGATGCAAACATAAGTCGATCAATAGTGAGAGACTGGTGGTGTAAAATATTGCTAGAAATCTGCAAATTTAGCATACAACAGACTGATCACCAGTCTAAGTTTGATCTTCATTATCACACATTTGTCTGCTCTCAACCATAGCTAAAACTAAGCATCAATAGTATCATAATACTGTATCTTCTAGATGCTATAAGTCTCTGCCTTAAAAACAGTAATTCTGGAGAAGAACACATTTTTTAATGTAAACATTTTTTTCTAAATGTGAGCAAATCAACCATTAGAAATATTCAGCATTTCCCTGTTTGATACCAATGATTTGTGATTTTTCTTTCCCCCACCACTCTTTTCTAATCGGAAGCAAGAGAAAAATATATCATTATAACACAATGATTTAGGAGATAGAAATTCTGCCTCAATCATCACAATCTAGGAACTCAGCAAAACCTTGTTTCCAACCCACAAATTCTAACTCTTTGGTCAGATTTCCCTATCCCACATTAATACATATGTTTTTTTTATTAGTCTCACTACCTGCTAACACAAGACAAAAATGCTCAATACATTTAAGATTATAAGATTACAAACCTGAAGTACCCCAAAAGGAGAATTCATCAACGGAAAGGACTTCAAAAGATACTATATTTCAACTGCCATATTTGTACATTTTGGGAGCAACAATGACAAAGGTTAATTTACTGTGGCTCAAGATGAGAAAAAAAAATCTACACTGAACATGTTCCTTTGATGCTGTGAAATTTAACCAATTCTACACAAGATATATACAGGTGCCTGTCCATCTGCCCTTCAACAAGCATTTGCCTTATACAAGAGGGTTATTCAAGGTTCTAGATTCTGCATAGGTGAGTTCTGATGCCTGCCTACAAAAGGCTCAAGTGGGCCTATTGTTCATCTGGTTTATGTTACTGATTACACTTCAGTCTGGACTTAAAACCCTGCAAAAGGCAAAAATTATGAGACTGACAAAGTGATTGTATACACTATCTCATCAGCAAAATAACAACAACAAAGTTACATTTCAACACAATAAAATCCTTTTTGTTCATCAGGGACTGTATTTTGCAGCATTAACCTACCTTGGCAATTTTCATTTCATCTTTTTTCTTGGCACCATTTTGTACTTCTAGATTGTGTTTGGCATTGTCATAATCAATCAATTTCCTGCCGCGCTTGGATATCCTTGACTGTAAAATAAAAATGTATATGATCAGCAATGCACATGTTTAACCATATGATTCAAAATATTGCAAAATTTGCACTAACTGAATCCAGTCAAAACTATTCAAAAGGACACCTTTGTACAGTGGTCACCTGGTCTCAACGACCATTCTGATTTCTCCCCAGCTAATTTCATACATAAAGGTGATGTCTGTAATGGCCGCCCATGCTTTTTGCAGCCAAAAGCCCAGTGATTACCAACCAATTGCTTTAAGCGATCACTGGAGCATACTAATAGCGACTGCTCTGTTTATGCCAATTAAACTTTTGTTTCATGAGGATGGCATTGTTTAGGTTCATGAATATGATGAGAATCAATGTGTCAGCATTTATTATCTTGCTTGTACTCACTATACTTCAGTCACATGCTATCTGAAAGGTAAACCTGCATATTGGTCCCCTGTATACAAAGGCTGATTTGGCCTTTCCCATGGGTGGATGCTACTGACAGGTTTGACAATGATGGCACATCATAACAAATCCCCATACTTTTTAAACGTCTCCCAATCCTCAACCTTGCCCA